>PVIH01000182.1:161814-443524 GCA_004025045.1 Sigmodon hispidus
TTTTTTTTTTTTTTTTTTTTTTTTTTTTTTTTTTTTTTTTTTTTTTTTTTTTTTTTTTTTGTCTGTGAATGCCACTACTGCTGAAAAACAGAGGCAGAAATACATTTTCATTTAGAGAATTTCCAGTTAAATAAGCTAACCTACAAAAAAAATTAAACAAAACAACAAAAAGCCCATACACCTCAAAAGCAATGGGAAAAAATCAAAACAATGCCCCCAGACCCCAAACCCATTTAATCTCAAACAAAGACGTCATTGGATAGGAGTAATGAGATAACTGTTAGGCATGTATGAAATCTGTGGGCTGCATTTCAGTCTCTCACAGGCAGTTATGAAAGATGTAATTCAATTTGTTTAAAAAAAACGTAAAAGGCAGATTGGATAGCTGTATTTTAGCAAATGTGTTTGCACTAAGGGTACCTTCTGTTGAACAGTTCTGCCCACAAGCTGTCTGTAGAATATAGAACATCTCTCGAGCATGCTTGCCACCTTGAAGCAGGGCAGTCGGGAGCAGAAAAAAAAAGAACAGAATGCAGAAAAAAAGGTGAAGAAAAAGAGAGAAATGAAGGACAGCAAGTCTAGTACCATCAATACATTTAGAAATGAGATTAGCCAAGTGTGACAATAGAATTAAAATGACACACAGAAAGACATTAAGTTTGCAGTAAATAACATACTATGGAAAAATCCAGCCAGAGAGCACTTTCTGTTCAGCTTAGCTACAGAATTGGAACGAAAGCACAGGTCGGTTATTCATTTTACTGGCTCTTTTGCATTCCAGCACTACTTTTAGTCTTAGGCTTAATTGCTAGGTTTTAAATTTTTTCTTTTGCATTTTAAATTATTTTGAAATTTATTTAATTTTTTAAATTTGCTTTCCTTCAAACAGTTAAGTCTATTTCCTGATAACGCTCTAGAGATTTAAACTTACCAACAATGTCAAACCACAGAGGGGTGTTAGATGGTTGCACAGACACCACACCTACAATCTCCGTTACTTTGTCATTTTCCATGACTGTGAAGTTGTAAAACGCTTCATCGAACGTCAGTGGTATAGGCGAAGGTGGGGGCTTCTTAATCCATTCAATATGGAGGCGGGCCGTGGAAGATTTCTGTGGTCGGCCATTGTCCACAGCCTTGATCTACTCATACATGGAGTGAACACAGAAAGATGGCTTAGTGCTCTGAGTCTGTGGAAGTTTAAATCTTTCACTCACACAATATTAATATCTTGTTGAGAGTGGACCCTGAAATGGGAGAGGATGACCTATGTGGGTGCAGGACTCACACTACATCTGCCAGAAGCCAACTTTTAAAATAGGAAACAGTGGAAAAATAAATGTTATACTTATAATTCAAAGTACTTCAGGGACATGAAATAATAGTTTTTGTGAGTAAAAGTAGCTAATTTGATTTATCATAGCATGACCCCTGAACTTCACCTCTAGTGAGAGTTGAAGGGAAATTAAGCACTCAGTGAGTCCCCATTTGTGTGTTAAAATGTATGAGCATGAATGTACATGCATGTGAAGATTATATGTATGTGAGTATGCATGTGTGACTTTAAGTATATTATGTGTGTGCACATGTGTATAAACATATGAGTGTAACTTTGTGTACATGCATTGAATATGTACAAGCATATGAGTGTGTACATTCATATGTGAATATATGTAAACATATTATTGTGTGCAAATATCTGTGTTTATACATTGTGATGTACACATGTGTCAGTATATATAAACGAGTATGTACAATGTGTGGGAATATACATGCACTTGTGTGGGAATATGTGTGTAAATGTGTATGCATTTGTATGACCATATGTATGTGTACAGATGTGTGTGAATGTATGTTTGTCTTTTTCCATGTGTTTGAGTGTGAGCATAAGATGCCTGTGAACATGTGTATCAGTCCTTCTTCTGATTTACTCTAGATATATACTGTCCTTTATGCGCAGTACCTTGAGAATGATTTAGGGCCCAAGATGTGTGGTTTGGAGTATAAGCCATGGAGTTGGGGAAGGTTTGCTTATAGGACATAACAAAGGGGATGCATTATTTATAACATCCCCTAGAAACGTAAGAGTTTTCACCTGTAACTGGCTCTCAGAAAGCAGCCTTTGGCAGCTACTTCTGCACTCTCCACATCAGAGATTGATCAATCAAAGTAAGCATGGATAAGAAGGCTCATCCTTACCCCCTGATGCTCCGGCATTAAATCTTACCGTCAGGATGTCATAACTTCCTGCTGTGAATTGCTTTCTGGAAGAGACCATGCCAGTTTTAGGGTCAATAAAGAACTTTCCATCATCATTTCCATCCACAATACTGTAGGAGATTTCTGCATTGGGGCCTTCATCTCGGTCAAAGGCAAAAGCTCTGTAAATAGGTTCTCCCCTCTTCTTGCGGTCGCGTTCTGGAAGCTTGATCTGGTAGACCTTCTCAGGGAACTGGGGCTTGTTGTCATTTTCATCCAGAACCTGAACGACCACCCAAATGGTTGACTGTTTTGGAGAAGAACCACCATCCGTCACTGTTACCTGAGTTTTGAAAGGGAAAGAATGATTATTGCATGAATTCTATTTATTATTATAATAAAAATCTGGTGCCAGATATTAAAGAGCTGGAATAACTGAAAGACAGGATGCAAACTACAGCTAATTCTCACCCAGCCAACTTCTCAGCCTGAACAGGATAAGTCCTGTCTTCATGGATTATCAGCCTGACCGGTTGCTTAGACAGAATGGCTGAACATCTGCCTTCTCCTGCCTTATATTTCTTCCCCTGCCCAGTTATCTTACTTCCTGGATCAACTCTCCTAGAGCTGGAATTAAATCTGTGAGCTACCACTGCCTGCTGTTAGGCCTTGAACTCACAGTGACTCAGACATATCTCTGTCTCCCCAGTGATGGGATTAAAGCCATGGATCAACACTCCCTGACCTGCATGGCTTGGTTGTGGGTGATTCTGCCCTCTGATATTCCAGACTAACTTTATTAGATATATCACATAGATGATGCAATTAGAAAATACACATAGTGTCAGCTACTTGTCCCTGCCCATCCTACAAATGTCCCATTTATGCCCTGGGCCATCTCAGCTCCTAGGAGTACTATTATTTTTATAGAATAGGCAACTTTTTCATAGGTAACACATAAGACAGTGAATGCCTCCAAACTAGCAATGAAAATCATGGTTGGAGGAACAATGGAAAAGCAGAGCAGCTCATGATTTCTGCTGCTGAGTCATATGCCATACACTCATGACTTTAAAAGGCAAAACTTGTTTGAATCTAATCCACTGTTTGAGATCTCTTGGATAAGCACTCTAATGACATAGTCAGTTCGTAGAGTCCCTCTTTGTGATACCATCACCCTAAGGTCTTCCTTTCTACCATAGGGATTCAGTGATGGCATCACAAACATGAAGGCCATATTTTTTTACTGTTGAGTACAGCAGAGAAGGAGGAGGAGGCAGAGGAGGAGAAGGAGGAGGAGGAGGAAGAGGAAGAGGAGGAGGAGGAGCAAGAGGAGGAGGAGAAAGAGGAGGAGGAGAAGAATTGATTTTTGTCAATTTACTAGCTTATATAGTCCCAGACTCTAACTAGATATAAAATACACCTTCCCCCAGACACAAAATACATTATATAATTATCGTAATACATTGAGCCATGAGGGTTTTTATCAAATCCACCAACAAGGCTTTTATCATCCAAGCCCTGCTCTTCTTGTTTTTCCCATCATGCTGTGAGCTGAATTGGTTCCTCCTTAAAACTCAAGTGTTAAAGCCCTACTCTTGGTTAGGCCTGTAATGCAAATGAGATCTTCAAGGAAGGGGGTATAAAGGTTGAAGAAGATCATAATGGAGTGTCCTAAAATAACTGGGTATTTTATGAAAGATGATGCCTGATGTCCCATCTCTCTCTGCTTTATAAGAACACAGTAAGAAGATGCAAGCCAAGAAGAGCCCTTCACCAGAAGTAAATCCATGCCAGAACATAACCTGGGATGTCCCAGTTTTATATGGTTATCTTAATGTTTGTCTCATCCTCAAATTCTGGATTCCAATATAATAATATTAGCAGATGGGGCCTTTAGGTGGTGTTAGTTATGAGAGCTTCAGAGATGAAATTAGAGTCCTTATCAAAGAGGTTAAGAAAGCATGCTTGTCCCCTTTCGTTACCCCAAAACACATCTAGAAAGTTCCATATGTGAGGAAGGGTACACACACACACACACACACACACACACACACACACACACACACACACGACTGTTCATGGGATCTGTGTTTGTGTGACCAGGTTTACATGGAAAATACCTGAGAGTGGAAATTTGTGAACAAAAGATTTGCTCACAGTCCCTGAGTCTGGGAAGTCAAGGTCTCAGGAAAGTCCATGTCTGTGAAAACCTCCTTAGAGATAGAGTATTCCAGATGTGCCTTCTCTTGACAGAAGAGTACAGACAAGCTCCACTGACCTTTTAAAATATGGACACTAATTCCATTATGACCTAACCATACTTAATGGCCCTGCCTGCTGATCCTCTTGTACTGGGCATTCGGACTCTAAGAAGACAAGCATTCAGACCAAGACATGAAAAGTAGGGAGTCTAACATCTGATTCTCTTGATAAAGACTCACTACTTGTAGACGCAACTTCCTACCATCTGCTCATGTGACAGAGAAAGATGGAGACGTCTGGTGTATCCTTTTTACAACGTTATGGAGCAAAAAAAAAAAAAAAAAAAAAAGCATGAAATGGTTTGTACTATAATGATACATAATTTATAATTTACATAGCATATTTTAAGTATACTTGACAGTACAACCTGACAGGAATAATGGGAGGGAGTAGATCAAAAATATTTTAAAACAGATTCAAGTTTCTTTCTAAGATGGAATTATAATGTAGTTTAGCTTTTCTTACAAACTTCCTGATAGGATAGCTTTAATAGGCTCAAAATAAATTTCTATCAGAGTTCTTGCTTTTGTTGAAAAAATTAATTAATGCAGTTTTCTTCCAGTGTTTTATTATCTGTTGGTTTGTTGTGCCTTGCTAAAGGACCATTGAGGCCCCATGTGTACCCGGGCTGGCAGTAGATGCTTGAGCTATTTCCTGCACTTGTTGAGTTCTGAAGAGACATGTTTTGTCCTGCTCAGTGCTCAGATTATACTCCAGGTGAATTGTGTTGACCCAGATTGATTTCTTGTTGGCTCAGTCGCTCTGCCTCTTCCCTGCTTGAGCTGTTCTTTTTCAAGTCAGGGCATCTCTCACTGTTTTCACTATGCCTCAAGCTCCTCTTCTCTGTCTGTCAGTATGTACACTGCAGACAGCTCTGAGGCCAGCTAGCTGAGGAAAGAGACTCTGTTCATTGGAATATCCCATTTAAGAAACAGGTCATGTATGGAGCAGGCTAACTTACAAGCCCAGGCCCTTACAGTGTGTCTGCTGCTGTGTGGAAACACATTGACTGTGTTGGCTCAAAGCATGCTCTCAGGTGCACTGGGGGTGGAGAATGGGGGTGTTGTCCAGTGCTCTTTTGACACTACCTTCCCATATCTTCTTACCTCCTTATCCAAAATCCAGTTGTTACCTCTTTATTTAGTGGTATTCTCTAGTGTGTATCTATTATCCCTGTTTACCAAAACACCATGGCTAGTTACTAGAAATCCATGTTCTAGACCACTTGTATGTATCTCCCCAAATTTGAAAATGAAAAGTATGACTTCAAATTTTTTTTTGTATATCCATGTTTTCAGTGACGCTAGGATGTTGCGGGGGGCATAACTAGAGTCTCTCTTTGTCTAACCATCTACATCAAATCAGACATGGTCTCAGTGTGCTTCTTCTGGACCTAGATCCCCGACTCACTGTTCTAGGCTGGGCCCTATCCTGTGTTACTTGGCAGATTACTGTATCCTCTTATTCTCTGAGGAGCCAGACTTTGCCTTTGTTGTAGAAAGCCTTTTCTTTTTTAAAAGTTTGACCATGTCAATGACCTTCAAAACACACTGCAGGACTTCCTGGAAGAGAAGGAGCTTGACTATTGTCAAAAACTGACTTTTCACCTCCATGTTTAGGGACACAGAGAGCTAGGATGTTCTTCATGTTCTTAATATTAACACCCTCACTCTGTTAAACTATCTTTATCAAAGCACCTGTCCTTATACCTAACTTGTTTTAAGAATCCATTCCTCTCTTTTTTCAGACCTATGGGAATGCCCTGTGAATGTCCTGGCACCAACACCAGCCCATTGTATGCACGGAGCCAGAGAACCCTTGTCATCCTGCATTGCAAGTGTCTGTCCACAAACTGTTCTCCATTCAATCCTCCCGACTGTGAATACCTTGAGGTCAAGGGCTGCTTATTAACAGCACCGTGCTCTGGCACCTGGCTCAGGTCAAAATAACAACTAAATGCCATCAAAATTTGATTGGTTTGCATACATGCTTCTTAATGACAAGTAAGGAAAAGAACACCCTGACATATAGGAGTCTCTGAGAACAAATGATTTTTTTCCCCAAGTGCTTTGTGGTATGACCTGGATGAACCATTCGCTCTGGAGTTTATTCCCACTTTACACGTTGAGAGCATGACCAACTCAGGATCTAGCAAAATGACTTTTGGCCAGTCTGAAAGTAGTGCTTGCCTTTTGGATATTCATCTGCAGTCTACTGAAATGACTAATGAAATATACACTTCTTCTGATATACTGGGAGCTACTAGAGGCTTGGAGTTAAGTTTTCTTTTCAACTCTCTTCTAGAACATATGGTTTTCTCAGTGGCTCCTGCAGTATGTTACCAACCCCAGCTTTTAATTCTTATGATTGCTTCTCTTAATATCCTTCTCTACATTGCTAGGTTCTTTCCTGGAGTGTGGGTCACCAATGAGTCACGTTCTCAGACCTTGTTACTCCAAGCTGCTTATTCTGCTTTGGATGTAGAGTGTCACCTTAAAGAGCTCATACATTCTATTCTTAAGTCTCTAGATGGTGGCATTATATTAATAGGTCCTGGAAACTTTAGGCAGTTGGAGAGTGCTGGTGGAGGTTAATCACTGTGGGCATGTTCTTGGGAGATAGTCCTTGTCCCCCCCCCCCATTCCTCTTTCTGCTTCCTGTCTGCAATGATGTGAGCAACTTCACCCACATGTTCCCACTGCTATGATTTTTGTTTGTTTCCTTTTCTGTTTCATCATGATCTCTGAATTGACAGAGTTAAGGATTATGGAATAAAATGTCTAAAACCATGAGCTAGAATAAATTTTTCCTTCCTTATACTATTTCTCTGATCTAACTACTATACTACTCTCTCCTAGGCCTCAGCCCATCTGCTGGACTTTGCCAACATGAAAAGAGTAATTGCATTGGAGATCAAAGCAAAACCAACTGAGACAAATCCCCAACAGCTTCTCCTTTGCATCATTTTCTACTAACAGCACTAAGGAATGATCCATGTGTACTTGCCCCTGCTTGGCTGTGACTTGACAAGAAAACAATGCTGTGCTAACCTAGGCTTTCTGATCTGTTCCAGAGATCAATAATCAGTAGTCCTGACAATTAATCAAAAACTTGAAAGATTAATTTCTTGTGGACTACAGCTAACTCCTAACAAATGGGAACACAGAACATTCAGTGCCACTGAAGATAGTAAAGCCTGTCTCATTTCTCATTGGGATCCTTGAGCTCCATAAATGCCGAACAGATGCAGAGGCAGAGTGCACAATACATGGGCCCACTGGATTCAGGGACACATAACAAAAGAAGTATGTCTTTTACATTTATTTCTGGAAGATAAAAGAACTTCAGAGGACTACAAAGAACTAGAGATTAAGAAACCTGGTGTGACGCCAGCCAGGAAGAGGCCATATTTGTCTTCGCCAAACTTACCTAATACTTATTATTGTTGTCATTCTCCCACCCACAGAACTTGAAGGTTTAACTTCCTGAAAGATAAGACCCTGGCACTTGTCTAGTGCCTTGTCTGGTGATCACAAGAATATCTGAAGACTTACTTACTATTTCTGGGATGGAGAGTTCAAATTCGTACTGTCAAGTGATCATAACTAGGTATTCTAAGGCCAATAAATTTAAAGTTTCAAGCCCTCCTTTGAAGATTCCACATGAGCCTGCATGTTCTATATTTGCCCTTGACATTGAAACATGATCTTATTTTGTTTAGTTTTGTGGGCTCATTTGTTACATATCATTATGAGATATTTAGTATAATATCAGATCCAGAAAGCTCAATTCTCATCTATTCTGTTCAAGGATTTTCATCTGTTCTGTTCCCACCATGTAGAATAGCACTATGAAGGTCAGTTTTCATTTCAACTTGACACAGCCTAGAATCACCTGGGTAGAGAGTCTTAATAAGGAAATCATCAAGATCAGACTGGGCTATGATCATGTCTTAAGGATTGTCTTGCTTGTTAATTGATGTAGAAAGACAGCCCACTGTGGGCAGCACTATTCCCTAGACAGAGGCCCTGAACAGTATCAGAGAAGAACAACCAAGCATGCAAGCATATGTGCATTCATTTCTCTCTGCTCTTGGCTGTAGGCTTATTGTATTAAGTTCCTGCTACCTAAGCTTCATTATTAGGATGGACAATAAGCTGTGATCATGAACTAAAATGAACTCTTTTCCTCCTGAGCTGCTTTTTGTCAGAGTATTTTATCACAGCGACAGAAATGAAACTATAATAAATGCAAGAAAAGTACTAAGTATTTAATAAACTTGTGAGGATAAATGAAAGTTATACCCAGTACTCTTAATGCAAAAACTTGATTTGAAGCAATTTGGGGGATAAGCTTAGCAATCAACATCCCAAGAGAAAATCAAACTATAAACATGGATTCTTCACACACACACACACACACACACACACACACACACACACAGAGCGAGCAAATGCACGAGAGCGATGCATCCATGCATGCACATACATGCACACATACTCTACAGTGCAAGTTTTCCAATTTGCAAGTGCAGAAACTGAGGCTCAGAAGGTCTGCTTTGTGCCTGACTGTTTAGCATCACTGTCCACCAACATTCACCTCCCTATCTCAGCCCACCATTGTTCACTTCCCTATCACAGCCCATTCCCTTTCACCTCCCTATTGTAGTCCACTCTCACTCAGGGAGTAGCATCTGACCACCATCTGTTTGGAAGTCCCTCCCCTTGTGGCTTTGGAGCCACATTCAAGTTTTCATTGGTACATCTAGAATCAAACCTTCTCCCTTTCTTGATAATTACGAACATCTCTGACTGTTTCCATTCTCTGTTGCTTAGCCTCTGACACTGGCCACGGGATATGGGTACAATATCTTTAATATCCCAAGACCTGAGGCTCAAACTTTTGCAGTGCAAAAAGATTTTCTTCAGCTCCCCTTTCAGAAAATGTGCTCTACCATTTCAAACCTAGAAGTAAATTGGTCTGACTTCAGGGATGAGAGAAAATATGCTGTTCCAGTTTTTCTCCAGTATTTCTAGTTTATCAGGAATGCCATTCCACATTGAGGTTTGTAGGTATTATGCTAAATTATTGGGGAATATGAATTTTGTATTTTTAAACCAGGCACAGAGATTAAAAGATGTGAGTACCAACCTATGCCGGATGATACAAAGTGACAAAGACTCCTTCATCCTGGTTTGTGGTTTCTATGCCTTCTGCTTCCTCTCCTCAAATGCTTGCCTCAGCCCTCTGGCATGGCTCCATATTTTTTGTCTGAACATACTTCAAATGCAGCCCTCCCCAGCCTCAGTTTTGCTGTGTAGCATATCCTGAACAGCAACAGCAAGTGTGTGACATGCATTGTGGCTTCTCCATCATTGTGACTGCTGTGGCCACAGTAAATATCACTAGTTTGGTCTTATAACAAAGATGTGTTATAGCCTTAGACCTCTCTGAGATGGAGTTCAGCAGGCAGCTGTTACTATCATGGATCTGCTACTGTCTGGGCTAAGTCCTTCTCTTTCTTATATTAGCAATTGTCTTATCCTGAGAACTCACCTTCTCCTTTGACAGCCCTTTCTTCCAGACCTCTTGATCAATATGAGCTATTTTTATTTTAGTATCTGCTATTATTCTAAAGAAGACAATTCTTAAAGGAGTTTATGACGTTGTATACCTCATTATTTGCTCCTGCTATAGACTGCAGGTTCTGGGCAAAAAGTAAAGGTAAAGATGAGGCCGTTGAACTAAGGGAGGGTGTCTAAAACATAAAAGCAATTATGTTCAAAGGAGCTGCACTACTGACCATCATAGCTACTGAACAGATGAGCATCACTGCATGATGGACCATTACTCTAGAGTTTCTATCTGGGCCTAGTCTTCCCTGAATATCTAAAGGCAGTGCATAAGTATTGCCATGTTCTTTGAATATCATTTAGAAAGCCCTTTGACAAATTACTAATATATAATGTGTTACCATTCTATTTGATCTGATCACAATTTTAAAATATGCTCAGACAAAATTATTTATGGAAACAAAGAGGACAAATGGTTATAAAAGGGGGGACAAAAAGCAGGGAAGGTATGTCTGGAGGATAATGTATTCAACATACACTATATACCTGTATTGAAAGGTCTTATGTAATAGTTCTTTTGTACAATAGAAATAAATATTGAAAATTTTCAAAAGATTCACAGACTTGGAGAGATCATAGAATGCAAAGGACATACTACATGGGTAGAATTTCAGATACTATGGGTGTTAAAATAATCTTAATGAGAATAACTTTTCACTTTTGAAAAATGTGTGTGTGTATGCTAAATGTGTGTGCATGTGAAGGTTCACCTGTTTCATGCTGCACATAAGTATGTGAAAGTCAGAGAAAAACCTTGCTGCTGTCCTGTCTTCCACCTCAACACAGGTCACTTTGTGATGTCATGCTGGCTCTCCTGTAAATTTTTAGGGATCCATCTCTCTCCCTCTCTTGTCATTGAAATGCTGGGATTAGAAATGTGCTACTATGTCTGGGTTCACATGAGTCTACATATCCAAACCCTGGCTTTTAAGGTTATATAACAATGCTTTAACCATGGAACTGCCTCTCCAGGCCTCTTCTGAACTTTTAGTTAGTAGATGGTTGGGGGGGGGGTGATACGGTTTTTGTTGTGTGTATTTGGGTGACTCCAATCCTAGTTAGCGGCATGAAGAGAATGGATGAAGGGACCCACTACTGAGCACTTTCTTACCCTGATGTCCTCATGCATACAGAAGAACTTTCAAAAAAAAACAGCTAGTTTTGTGTACCTTCATACCCCTAGAAAGCCAACAATGATTAGGAAAACTCAAGAATAATAGTGAGTGCAGTGAGTGTTAGTTCCCTCCTGATTCAAATATGACAAAATTGTTAGTAGAGACTGAGGTATAGACAGACTAGCCTCTTAGTCTGACATTGTTTCGCCAGAAATATCCTCAATCTGTCCAAAATTATGGTACCAAAATTCCAAGCTGGCTTTGAAGCTTAACACAAGGCATGAATTCATGAATTACTATGAATTCAGATAACCTAACATATATGCATGTATGTATATGCACTCACACCCAACTATATGGGCATGTGAGCATATGTATATGTGTGTATATATGCAAATATATATGTACTGAAATAGATAACACATATGAGTGAATCTAGTTCAGTATTTTGAGGTTTAATTTAGGTATTTCCAGAGTCCCAACCTCTTTATAAAGTTACTTTTCTATAGTAGATAACGTATTTATTTTCCATTTTTTTCTTCAGGAAATTTTATAAATTTTAGATGCCTAATTTTCTGCAGATAATAGGTTGAAAGTTACTTTATCTCATCTTTGCAGGTAGAAAAACCAGAGAAATGACCTTCTCAAAAAATACTTAGGCATAGCTATAAAGGCTGGTCTGTTCTGCAGATCCTTGTTTCTGTAAGCTCAGACCCCAGCATTCTGGGAAGACAAGAGCCTCTTGACATTTCTATAAAGGAAACTGTGAGCAAACAGCAAATTAAAGGGTAGGTCTCAAAGGAGCAGTCGTTCTTGAAGATAAACTTCAAAAGGTGAAATCTTGGAGCTAAAATTAGTCTCAGTGAGTCCCTGTGTTTTCCACAACAGAAAAACCTCTGGAAGCTCTCACTAACACATCTACTCATAGTTTTCTTTTTTTCTTTTTGATTGTTTTGTTTTTATAAGAAGTTTCTGTCATTTGACCTATAATTTGGAATTAAGATATCAAGTAGAGGCATGGTGTTCCAGCCCCGTACTACTCTGTCATGTTGCGGACCACATTTTCTGTGAACTGGGGACAGAAGTGGTCCTGTTGTTTACAACTGCACTCAACCAGGTGTTTTTGGAAGAAGGTTCTATTAAAATGATGAAGATGGTTGACATTATAAGAAATCTTCTGAAATCAGCAATGTAAGGGCAGAAAGGGAGGAAAAGGAAGAATAAAAGACTGAAAAAGAAGATAAGGAAGAAAGAAGCAAGGACATGTGGATGGGGACCTTTGTGGAGAGCTGATGCACGAGCACTGCCCTGAAGAGAAGGGAGCACACTCTCTTCTAGGTGAGGAATGATATTTACACAGATACCAGAGAATCCATTTGCTACATTTCCTGATAGTTCCTCCCTTGGAACAGATGGAAAAGCAGCTGACAGGTTTTGCTCTGGACTGCTTTCCATTCACAAAGTTTGTCTATCTATGAAGTTCTTACAGGAATGACACAGGCATAGACACTCTGCTGAAGACATTGCCTGATCCCTGAAACCAGGATCCTCAGGATAGGACCACAAAGTCACCAAATTCATCTTCACAAGATTTGTGTTTGACCCAGAAACCTCACAGCATGGAGACACTCAGGGCAAACTCAGGCCCTGATCCCCACAAAGGCCCTTCTGAGTGTTTAAGGAAGTTTATTTTTCCTTATTGTTCCTTATCTACATGGAGTTTATTCTGTCAAATTATTCACTCACTAATGCGTACAGCATGGGGCCAGCACAGGGCAGGTTCTTCTTAAGTATTTGTTAGTAGAAGGCACTCTTGTGAATTTGGCATCTTAAGACTAAAATGACATCTTTTCTCCACCATGTTAGACCCAGTGACTACTAAATGACAGGTTTTTTTTTTTTTTTTTTTTTTTTTTTTTTTTTTTTTTTTTTTTTTTTTTTTTTTTTTTTTTTTTTTTTTTTTTTTTTTTTTTTTTTTTTTTTTTAGAAAGAACCATGCCAAATACACATTGGCAGCATCTACCAAAATTGTAGGTTTGTCCAAATTTCTTCATAGCACTTCAGGAAATAAAGCCTTTTCCAGCCTGACAGCTCTTCAAGCCTTGTAATTTTTTTTCCTGCGGTGAGGTGTACATCAGCTATCAATCTCATCTCACTTCCATTTCCTTGCGGACTCATCTGCTCATCATTTTCTATTCACAAAACTTGCTTGATTCTAATCTTCTCCATCATCAGGGACTAAACGCCTCTCCCAAGTCTCCTTAGAGAAAGAGTGATTACCACCATTGAGAACACCCCTTTTGCACAGATGGGTCTAATCTATGTGCTCACACGTGGGCTTTAAGAGTCTTGCTATGAACCAAGATGTGACATCATGTTAGCTTCAGGACTAAATCCCCCACACTATTTCACAGTCCCCCTGACATCAAGGTCATTGATAATACTGCTCTTTATTACTTTGTCTCTCTGTGAAACAGAATCCACCAGGTTTGCATGCCAGTGGGAAGTGCACGTTAATAAATTGCCTTCCAACTCACAGCTCTGGACCTCATGCTTCTGTTACTTTTCTCCTGGAAGATTTCTCTACCTTTGGTTCTCAGATAGTGTTTATATGAAAGTCATCTATATGTACATAATATGCCTTTCTTTCCACAACAAAAGCTTAATGCAAAAATAAAAACACTGCTCCAGTTACTGGCTCAGGAAATAGGGATTTTCTCTTCCCATTCAGAAATTTAACATAGGTTTTCAGGTCAACTTAGCAGGTCATTTAACATCTGTCTACCTAAAAATATGGATTTTAAACTTTCTATGAAATCAGACCCATGTGTATAGAGGATGGTCCTTATGGACCAAGGTAGAGAATGTAAACTGTGAACTACAGAATTGCTTTACTTATTTCAGGCAGCAGATTATAAAAATCTCTGCGAACCATTTAACTTGTGTGAGATACCCTATAAAAAATGAACTGTTCAGTTTCTTCTGAAAAGTGAGAAACTTCCAGACCCACCATTCTCCACGGCATTACCAACAGTGCAGGTGTGCTGCTCTTATTTAGTGCTTCTCTGGAGGAGCTCTTCTTAGAATGGAGAAGTGTGTCTCACTACCCAAGTTTTTTAAAAGTGGTTATAAAATAGAAACAGAAAGGACTGTTCACTTAAAAGCAAATGAAAAGCAGTACATTTTTTTGTAAATGGAGAAATATCCTGTCAGCTTCATACACAGACTTTCACCTTGCTACACACTTTACTTATTTACAATGCTTGAATGGATGCTATAAGCATTTGGACTTATAACCCCTTTGTCAACTCTTAGAAGAATAGTTTTCATATGATAGTACCTATACTTTAATATGTGATAAAGATAAAACCTTATCTTTTGGCAGACTCTGTTCAGAACAACAGAGCCATACAGTCACTATTCCTTCCCTAGAGATCTAGATTTCAAAAATAATAGTTATAAAAGAACTAAAAGAAGTCTGAAAAAAAAAACCAGCCTTATCCAGGCAATTATATGTTTTGGAAATAGTTAGCATCTTGGACATTCCTTTTGTTTCCTTTCAACATCTCATCAGCCACTAGAAGTACAGACATCTTCTCCAGAGTGTATGCCACCCTCCACCTTAGATGTTATATTTTCCAGAGTGTATGCAGCCCTGCACCTTAGATGATATCTTCTCCAGAGTTTATGCAGCCCTGGACCTTAGATATTATCTTTCTCCAGAATGCATGCAACCCTGAATCTTAGATGATATTTTCTCCAGATTGCATGAAGCTTTGTGCCTGGTACAAAGCTTGGCAGTACAGCACAGTGTCAGTGTACCAGGACCCACTTGGCTCTTGGTCCTTGTACATGATACCACCTGTGTATGCTCTACCCCTATAATGCCAGTTAGAGCTCATACCTCCTTCTCTATTCATGATGTCAAGCTATTCAAGATGCCATCACTATCTCCTACTATACTGTGGCATCTGCCTTCCACAGGATCCTTTTACTTTCACCCTTGACCTACCCATTCCATTTTTTACCCAAAGTATTCTAAATTGAAATTCAATGCTTGAATGTCAATTATTTGCTAGAAAACATGTAATTACATTCTATCACTCAGAAGTGATTTTATAAAACATACAGAGAATATCAGATGAGAGAAGATCTTGTCTTTGATTATGATCTAGGATCTTAGAAATTTGAAGAATGATAGTTGTTGTGGGATGTCTTTCTGTATGCCATACATATGTATTGCTACCACTGGTTAATAAAGAAGCTGCTTTGGCCTATGGTAAGACAGAATGCAGCCAGGTAGGAAATCCAAGAGAGATACATGGAAAAGAAAAGCAGCATTGGAGGGGATGCTGGAAGCCACCAGGGGAGCAAGATGTAATGAAACACAGGTGAAGTCATGAGACATGTGAAGGTACATAGATTAATAGATATGGGTTAATTTAAGATGTAAGAGCTGACTAACAAGAAGGCTGGGTCATAGACCAAGCAGTTTGTAATTAAAATTAAGTCTCTGAGTGATTATTTTATAAGCTGCTTCAGGGCCAAGTGGTATTGAGAAACTTCTTTCTCCAGATAGTCCCTTCTTGAAGCTTTATAATATACATAAGAAAGATAACTAGTTCAACTTTTTAAAACTAGTTTTTTCTGACCTTTATAGAATGATACTTACGAATATCCTATGTCTAACATTTCAAGAAGTGTTTTTAGGAAGTACTTAATTATAGGACAAGGCCTACACTCTCTATTATCAACAAACAAGACCCCTGAGGTATGATACTACTCATCTGTCAGGCTTTCTTTAGCTGCAACATCAATCCCCTGTGTCCCTAATGTTCTGCTCACACACCCAGTTGGTTTCTTTATGACATTTTAGTAGGTTCAGGTAGAATTTTTATGTTTTAGATTTTGGTGGGCCTTGTTTAATGAACCAACATGCTTTCTGATTACACACCTTAGTCTTCATTAACATCTCTGCATTGAACTTAGTGATACATTCTCTGAGAATAAAGATGATGACATAGCAACCACTGCATTATCAGCCTCTGACCTAGACGTAATAGGTACAGGTCTAACATCATTTCCTTTTAGTTTTCATAGAAGGTACCAGAAACAAGGCCTTGCATCAGTGAATAAATTATTTACTCTCTTATGTTTTTTCACTCATTAAAACATGTTGTTTTTATAGCCAAAGCCAGGATCTTAGATTGCTAATAAATTAGGTAGATATCCTGTTAGTTAGAAACAAACACAATTCGTTATCCCATTAACAGAGCGATTAAAAGCCCAGTGCATTTTTATATTCATCACAGAAGATGTAATGTTTGTTCTTTATAAATAATGAAATTAGAATCCCCAGGGAATTGAGTCTCAGGATACAGCTACTGAAAGAGACATGTGGCTGCCTTAGGGACTGAAAGTATCTTAATTACTTGCACATGATAACAGAGAGTACATGTAAGTTTTAAATAAAGATCAACTCTGTAGATTTAAATAGATTCAAATTCAAGGGTTAAACACTATCAATACCAACACCTTAAGCAGGGATATCTGTGTCCAGCAAATTTGTTGTTTCTCTATTGATGTCCATTAGTCGTTGCTTTCCAGGAGAAAGGAACACAAGGACAAGCTCCAGCTCCAGCCTGACCCTCTTCTGCTTCCTCCAGGTTCTTGCTCTATTTCATCAAATGCTTCTGACCCATAGAAAATTGTCTGTCAAAGAGTAGATCTGTGAGTTCCTCAAGAACAGAACTATTCTTTTATCTTTAGGTTCTCAGGGCCTGAGTCAGACTAACTGAAGGAGATGAGTGGAGCTGTATACTAGCAGAGACAGGAAGACTAGAACATAAATAATATTAGCAGGGAAATAATCTTGTGTATCTAGAAAACAAAACAAATCCTACATATAAAAGTGACCAAAAGGGATGTCCATAATTGTTAACATTTGTTGTGTTTATAATGAGGTATGAACCCTGAAAGATCCTTCACTGAAGTTCTGGATCCCTACATAGCAGAATTTCACCTGTGAGGACTATGGGAAATGACTGGGTCATAGGTGCCCTGACTTCATGAATAGATTAACCCATTAATAGACTTATATTTTGGTGGCATAATTGTACTATCAGGAGGTAGAACATGATTGGGGGAAATAGGTCATGGGTCACTTGACTTTGAAGGGTATGTCTTGTCTCCATCACCGTGTGAGGTGAGCAGCTCTGCTCCACTTGGTCCTCCTCATCAGGATGCTCTGCCCTACCACAAGTGCATAGCAACAGGGTCAGATAACTAACCAATGAAATCTCCAGAGATATGAGTGTAAATAAATCTTTTTTTTAAAGTTGTTTCGCTTAGGTACCTGGTATAGTAAAATTAAAACAAAAACTTAATAAAATATTTTAGTAAAAATTTAAATAAAATGATCATAATGACACTCGAGTAATCTGTCATATATTCTTGAAAAATTGAAATAACTGTTTCATGGAATGGAGCAATTTTCTGTGTGTTTGTTTTACTTCTAACATAACATCTAACTTTCATAAAATTCATAAAGGATCTATCCTTTGACTGTGAAATCACATGACTCACAGACCTCACAACTTAAGAAAATGAGTAATCTTCTAAAAGGGTAATTTCTCAAGACCTAAAAATTTCCCCCAGTTCCTAGTCAGCATTCATCTGCTGCCAACAGAGCCTCAGCTGTTCATGTCTTTGGACAGGTGGGGCAGAACATTAGGGAAGATGTTCCCACTATTATGTCCCAGGTAGTCCCTGTCGTCAGGCCTAAATAATGTAAAAACCATGGCTGGCGAGCTCTCTGCCATGTTAAATGTGCTAAGTCATGAAAGATAAATGTGAGTGACACAGCCTCAGGAGTTAACTAAAGATAGATGAGTTAGGTGTGCATCTGTGAAGTCCTAGACAAACAACAACAAAACTTACGAAGGCATTTGCAAAGAACAAGTCCCTGCAAACTTATGGTTTCTTTGCCAGGTAAACCCTAACAAACCTAGATCTGACAGATGAAGTCATGTGCTCTTGAACTTCACTCTCAGAGTGATATGATGGCTGAAGTTAACCCCCTTCTATGAGCTGTATCAATTCATACTGGAGCAGCTCCTGTGCTGAGCATATGACCTAGAACACTCAGTTTTCAAAGCATGGAATGACATTGCCAGGAGAGTCCCGCTTCCTCCACTTCCTCGCAGAAGAGGGTCAGGCCCGTAAGTGCCTGTGTGTGAAAGCTCCTGAGATCTCTGGTGGGAAGCTCTGAAGCACAGAGAGCAATGAATAATGAATGTCTCTTTGTAAGAACTCTTTTTAGCAGGCAGCTTAAGCTATTTTTACTTTATGGCAAAAGCACTTTGGGAGACATATTCCCAAACCACATTACAGGATGTGTGAGGTGGCGGAGACTGCCAAATGCCGGCGAAGTTTAACATGGCAGTGCACACTTATGGGATGTTGAGTTATGAGCTATGAGTGCTAATTGTCCTCCTTAGCCTTCTTCTAGACATAAGCACAGAAGTTTATGAC
Organism: Sigmodon hispidus; assembly: GCA_004025045.1. Taxonomy (NCBI): domain Eukaryota; kingdom Metazoa; phylum Chordata; class Mammalia; order Rodentia; family Cricetidae; genus Sigmodon; species Sigmodon hispidus. The sequence goes on from PVIH01000182.1 coordinate 180,560, forward strand.
TCAGGACCCCTCCCTCCTGGCTTTGTCAAAAGGACAGGCCTGGGTTCAAAGAAAAAAGTTATCTACAGAATCCATAGCTCAGATCCTGGGAAGCCTTGTGCAGACATAAAGTTAAATCATTTTCTGAAACTCACAAATTAATTAGATTTTTTTTTTTAGAATGAAAAGCTTAGTAGGAAACCTATTCCAACACAAATTTGGGAAGTATTGATATCAATGGATTATAGAATGTCATCGCTCATGTTCCAGTGTCTAGGCACATTACCACAGCAGGGGATCGATCCACTTCACTTCCTTTGAAGCTGGAAGAAGTTATACAAATAAAAAGACTGAGGGATGGGACATCAAGACAGTGCCTGAATGGCAGCTGAGGACTAGCTAACAAAGGGATATTCCTAAGATCTGGACCTTTGGTGGACAGAGGTTTGGACACATTACTATATTGCATGGCAGACTGACAGTGAGGTCCTCTGTTCTCTTAAATGGCTTCTCCTTGGATGGACTTCAATCCCTGAGTCATCTCAAGTCTTGGTGTTCTTGGGTTTGGTGGGTGGGTTGCCAAGATGGTAAAAATTCAACAACACATGCTAGAGGGACCCTGATATTCTGTTACTAGCAGTGATGATAGATATTGAGACCATCTCCTCACACAGACTTTCAGAGCACTATGCTATCTGTGATCCCAACTGAATCTCTTAGCAGCTTAATAAGGAAAGCTGATGAAGAAATTTGAATCCTATAGATTGGAGATAAAAGACCCAACAAGGCCAAAGTTTTTCCTTTGAGTTCCCCAGCTCATGGGTCCAGGACAGTCATGGCAGACTTAACACTTTGTAAAATACAGGCTTATGTGCAGCTCTTGCAGGCTTGTATGGTCCAGCAGAAATTCACACTCACTTCTAGAAAATATCAACTGTAACATGAAATGTCTGGCCCCATCTGGCCAGAGGTCCAGACCCACAGACCTGAATTCCCAGACCAACTAGCCCCAAATAATCACACAAGACTTATATTAATTTCATTCTATTTGGCCTAAGGCTCAGGCATATTGATGGCTAGCTCTTTCATCTTAATTCAACCCATTTCCATTAATCTGTCCTGCCACATGGCCTGCGGCTTCCCTATTTGGTTACATGTTGGTTCTTAGGCAGCTGGATCGCATCTCTCTCTGACTCTGCTCTCCTTCCCCTGTCTATGCTCTAGTTTACCCTCCTATTTCTAAGGTGCCTGATATAGGCCAAAACAAGTCCTTTATTTAAAAAATGATATTCACAGCATACAGAAAGACATTCCCACATCAATCAACTGTACATTACTACAGTACAAGTGGGGGCATAGGGTGTCTCCATTAAAAGATTGTATTGTTTATATCCATATTTTTCTTGATCTCTGTGTAACTCTTTTATGTATTCACTGCTCCGGAAGATCTGTAATGTAAAAGGCCTGTGGGAGATAGAGATGAGGATGAGCTAAAATACAGCATTCATCCACAGCTGCCCATCTCAAGAGATGCCAGTTGTGCTATAAATAATGAATGGATGGGAGAAGAGAAGAAAGGTTCCATGTATGGGCTGTGTATAAAAGCAATCAGGTTAAGAGTCCCTCATTGTCACTGATGCTGTGGCACTATTCAAATGCCACATCAGTGTCATGAGAGGCTTGATATTTTAAAAGGAATGCCCTTTACTTTTGGGAAATCAAATGTCTCCCCCGAAGAAATTGGTAGTATTGAGTTGTCTTTTTATAAGGTGATTATAAAATTCTTCATAAAATGGGATGTTTGGAAATCCATTTGGACCGATGTATCTGGGTTGTTTTGGACAGCTGCCCAGAGGGTTTCTAGTGCTTATTCTTAAGATCTGTGCTTCTCACAAAATGCTGAAGGACAAAAAAAAAATAGTAGGTTTTGCACAATCTATACAAATATAAGAATCAGGAGTTTATAGTGAAATGAGGTTATTTTCTTGTTTCCTTTTACCCCTGCCCCCCCACCCCCACCACCCATTTCAGTGTGAAGAGGATTTCACAGCTATGGCTTCTCAAGAGTAAACGAGAACTGAATGACTGGCCACGAGGCTGGGAAGGCTGAAGAACCAGTTTCCCTGACAGCGTTCTTCTCATTTGAACACCTCTTGGCACATCACAGCCATGAACTTCTGTTTTTTGATTTGTATTTAATGAAGTAAAGGCTATTTTTCCACAAATTGTGATAATTAATTACAATGATAATCAAGTCTTATTAAAATATTTTGGAATTTTCCAATGCCTATTTTTTTGGAAGAGAAGAAGGTTCCTTTATTCTCATTATCATTTTTTCCCTCTCTTCTGGGGAGGATAATACAAGGGTAGACATGGCAGGACTGACAAATGGAAGGAATTGGGGTTCATGATGTGAGATTCTTTTTTGCCTTATTTTCATTGATTCATACAAAAATTGATTCTTATCCAGTGTCTGAGTCATTAAGTTTTAATTATTTTTATTGTGTGTGTCTGTGTGTACACATGAATCCAGGTGCCAACAGAGACCAGAGGCATCAGATCCCCTGCAGCTGGAGTTAAAAGCCATTGTGGGGTACTTGATGTGGGTACTGGGAAGTAAACTTGGGTCCTCTGCAAGAGTAACGTGGTTTTGAATAGAAAATGGCCCCTATAGACTCACTGGAAGTGTCGTGGCCTTCTCAGAGTAAGTGACCTTCTTGGAGGAAGTGTGTCACTGGGAGTGGACTTGGAGATTTCAGATGCTCAAGGCAGGCCTAATGGAGTCTCTTTCCTGCTGTCTGTGGAACCAGATTAGGAACTCTCAGTCACCTCTCCAGCAACATGTCTACCTGGGTCTTGCCACCTTTCTGCCATGACAAAAATGGACTAAACTTCTGAACTGTAAACCAGCCCCAACTGTTTCCTTATAAGAGTTTTCTTGGTCCTGGTGTTTCTTCCTGGCAATAAAACACAAATTAAAACAAGTAGTATCTGTACTTAACTGCTAAACCATCTCTTTAGTCTATAGGTTAATGGTTCTTAATCTATGGGCTGCAGGGGTCATGTATCAGATATTTACATTAAGATTTATGGCAATAGCAAAATTATAGTTATGAAATAGCCATGGAATAATTTTATAGTTGGAGGCATCACCATAATATGAAACACTGTATTAATTGTTTGTAGCACTAGGGAAGTGAAGAAGCTTTGCTTTAGGTCATTCAGTTTTGATATTTATGTAGGATTTTGTTGTGGGTAAGCACCATTTGCTTTCTCCGGTGGCTGAGGATGCGGGCTCCTAAGCATAGAAGCCCAGTTACTTACTGTCCTAGAACCAAGCCATCCCTAGTGGGAGGGGCCCATACACGAATGGTCTAACCTGAGGTCTAAGTCACAAGAGAGCAATTCAGGCTTGAAACTGACTGAATGGCCAGGAACTGGGAGCTGGATGATTCAGAGATCTAAAGGACTGTAGAACCCAGAAGGATCAAGGACATCAGAAAGACATGCCTCATAAAGTCTTCTAAGCAGGGCATGAAGGGCTTGGTCTTCTGTATACATGCTGTGGTTGTTTAGCTTGGGGCTTTTATGGGACTCCTAAGAATGGAGTGGGGGGTGGATCTCTGACCCTTGTTTGCTCTTGGGACTCTTTCTCCTACCAAGTTGCCTCAGATAGTCTTCATGTGAGGGTTTGTGCCTGGTTTATGGTATCTTGTTATGCCAAGTTTAGCTGATATCCTGGAAGGCCTGCTGTCTTCAGAGGGGAAATAAAAGAACAGCGGATCTAGTGGGGGAAGGGGCACCAGGAGGAGTAGAGGGAGGAGAGGCTGTGGTTGGGATGTATTGTATAAGAAAAGAGAAAAAAGAAAAGATTTTGGTGTGTTCTATTCTGAGTAAGAATTTGTATGTACATGCTCATCTATATGTACAGACTGGCACACATGTGCACACTGTGATGATAATTTAGGTGAGATTCTCAACCTGCCTTAAGATTGCTGTAGAGAGATAGAGATCAAGTTCCTTGTATCCCTAGCTACCACATTATAGTGTAACAGAATGCTCTTGCTATTTCTCAAATCGTAAGGACTGTGGCTACCCAGAAAGACTCTGATGGTAATGACAGGATTCCGCATGAATGGAAATCAGAGTCTAAAATCAGGCTGGCAATCCTCTTTGTTAGAGTGTAATCAGAAGACTGGGCAGACTATTCAGAATTCCATTTTCTTCCCCCCTCCGCTGACATTACACTTCATCTGCTTTTCCAAACATTTTGAATTGTGACTTAGGATCCACTGAGGTTTTACTGTTTCAGCCTTCGGAAAGTTGCAATTAAATACATTCTAAGCAGATGTCACCTTGCCATGGTTTTGGAAAGGTATCAGAGGAAAAAAAAATTATCCATCACAGGAGAAGAAATCCTAGTTAAGGCTCTTTCTTCTCTTGTAACTGCATTCTGCTCTGTCTTTATAGCAACAAAGGTCTGTAATCAGTCTGGCTCCAGCTTTGTAAAGGCACCAGAGGGAGGGCCAGGGCGGGGGTTGTCTCTCTTTTCACATGTATGAAAGGAGAAAAAAAAATAAAAGACCACCTTCAAAGTGGCTGAAATTGCATCTGAGCAGCAAAACTTTCAGATAAATGGATCCTCCAATTATGACTCTATAGCCCAGACACTAGGGATGTTTCCATTTCAAAGAACAGAAATGTCATATTTATGACTCTGTAGTACTGATAGGTACTCGAGACCCAAGAATGCTGTAGAGACTTTCATACTACAGTGCCAATGGCCTGAGGTGAAGAGAGGGCCAGATTCTATGAATCTCCTTTATTCTTGGAAGTCTCGTGGACTTTGGATCTAATACCTCAAGGGTCAACTGGGGTAAATTGTGTTCTACCATTTGAAAATACTGCCTCCAAATCCACTCCTTTGTAGTGTGTTTTGGCCTTACTGCCTGGGTCTTGAGTCACATGCAGTTATCTCAACATGGTCAACAGTGGTTGGGATTGTGATTGGCTCTGCAGAGCGTGCACAGCTGGGTTGGGTGAGTGGTATAATAAAGCCTGCGGCAAATAGTCCTGATCATGGTCTCTTCCTGAGACCTATGGTCTGTGACTGGGTTCATTCATTTAGAATAGCCTGTGTTGTGGATTTAATATATCTAGAATGAACAAAGAATTTAACGTAATATGTCTCAGAGGTGGCTAAGAGTTTGAGAACAAAACTTCCATAAATTTTCCTGCTTATGACACCAGCCTCATGGAACAATCTTAACGCAGTTGACTTTGTCCTAAGAGAGTGACATCATCGTCCAGGAAAAATCCTCCCCCAATCCATGTTTATTTCCTTAAAACTGTAAATCTGTTTTGTAACCAGAAAAGGGCTATGATTAGTGCCTTTATGACCTGAAAGAGTGCTACTTCCCAAAGTGTCGGAGAAACTCAGGAGCATCATGGTTGCAGAGGAACCAGGTTCCTCATTCAGCAAATGTGTGTGTGTGTGTGTGAGGGGACTGTGGGGCGGGGGGTGGGGGGGTGGGGGGGTGGGTTGGGATGGTGGTGTAACTCTTCTCATGCTAAGCCAGGCCAGTGTGCTCTGATGCCATTGGGAGTTTCTGAAGAGCGCCTGCCAGGATCTTTGTCTACTGTTCACATATTCAATTTACCACAGAGTTCTACAGATTCTAATACCCACGAATATCTTAAATCTGTCTTTTCTTCTTCACCCACTTTCTTAATTCAGGTCCCCATTTCTTTCTTTCTTTTTTTTTAAACCAAAAATAGAGCCACAAATCTTGTTGTTTTACTTTGTGTACAGCTCACATGTTCAGAAAACAGTTTCCAAAGCACCTGTGATGGTTCATTTGTCAAGATTCTACTGTGATCTTAATAGTCACATACCTACTCTGTATAAACATGATTCTATACACACATCACTGCTTCTTTCTGTAGTATGGACACTGTTCCTTCCTTGCCTTGTCTACTTGACAAATAACTACCATTTTGTTTTCCATTTTCAAGTACTTATCATGTTCCAAATAAACAAGCATGTTGCTTTAAAATTAATTGAGCATATGTTTCAGAACATTACCAGGAGGGTGACCAACTAAAATTTTCACATGTAACAGCTGAAGAAAATATGACTTAGCCTTTAGGGCTGAGTGCAAACATTATTGCACTGTGATTTTTTTCCCACTCTATGTCCATGAGCAAGGTCACCTCTGCTGTCTTTAATGCTTTGCAAATCATTTATTTGATTTGACCCCTTCTTCACACTCAACTGTAACTACTTACTTGATTTGCCCCAGTAACAATGTGCTAACAGCCACCATCTAACCCACTGTCTAACATACAGGGTGTAGAATGGGGTTTTATGGACACAGGAAACACTAAATGAGCCTCGTGTGGCCTTTCTCTCCCTCTAGAAGTTATTCTTTCTAAAGAAAAACTAGGAAAATTTACATAGACAGTACTAGTATTAAGGACTTTTACCATAATTTTGCTAGATGTTTTTCCTATATGTTAAAACATCAAAAGCTAGTGGTGGATCTCAATGGTAGAACATGTGCTTAGCATGTGGGAAGAGTTGGGCTTCAATGACTAGTACCCCAAATATGACCAAACAGATTGAATCATTGAACAGTATTTTGGGTGATGACTAACTTGGCAGAGCTTCCGATGTGCCCATTTACCACAAGGAAGTTACTGTACATGTAGGGCATATTGGTATGTTAGGTACCACTGCACATTAAACTGACAATTTCCAGAAGAGAATAATTGTTAATTGTAATCAAATGTTACACCAGAGCATGCAATCCACATCATAAAAACTCATTTCAAAAGCTGACATAAAAATCAGGAAGTACTTAAGTAGTCTTTAAAAAATCATTTCTGTTCTGAGGATTCTCAGATCTGTATTTCCTGCTTCAATGTTGGGGACAGCTTTGATCATATGCATCCAAAGTGCTCATGGGAAATTTCACATTATTTGTTCCTGTGTATCTTAGACTTAAGGCGCCAAACTCAACCTACACAGTCTATCTCAAAGCATAGCTGTCTGTGAGAAACAGGATGGCTAGGCTTTCATTTAACTAAGCTTGCTGAGTAGAAGGTTCTCTTTCCACATGGTAATTCTTCTCTTTAGATGTCTTCAGTCTATCTCTTCTTTTCTCTTTCAGCTACTCCCTTTTACATTCTTTCTAATTTGATGTTGAAGTAAGAGTTACATATCTATACGCAAGCCTCAGGTTTTTCCATCATCTAGATTACCATACACATGGTTCTGAAACTCTCTACAATTTGACAAATGTGACACCTACAAAGCCATCATATTCCACCACAGCATTGGTTCATCCATTTGAACTGATTTCCTGAACTTTTAAATCCAAGCCTTGGGCTAATAGTACCAGAATCTTACAAGCTAACCTCTCTTTACGGCAAACCTTTCATAATACAGAATTAGTAGGTACATTGTTAATTGACTATGGAGCACAGCCTTGGCTATGTCTTAAGTCTATGAGAAGATACACAAAATCTGTTCATACCCAGCTTCATGCCTTAGTGACTACTGCTCAAGTTTGACTGTCTCTGTCTCCTTCCCTCTTCCATATTTTCCCCACGTACAGCTTCAGGCTAACCACCTATCCTTGAGTAGCTATCCTCTGTATCTGGAACTTCTGCTCAGTTTTTTTCCCGGATCTCATCTTTAATCATTTTTTTACTGTTTATCCCCCTCAGAGTAGCTGGCTTGCTTCATCTTTTACTCTCCATGTCATGCTCTGTGGATCCTTCAATGACCATCAACAGCTTCAGGAACTCTGTCTCCTCTTCAGGTCTTACTTTATGAGATTATGATTCATTCATTTGAAGAGATAATTTAGCATTGCACTTATCTTTGTGCCCAGATATATAGCAGGCATGTGAACAGCCTATGGAATGAGTATTTGAGGACTGTATAAAAAAAAATCTACTCTGCTTAAAGGATCACAGGTTAAGGCTTCATTTGCAAACTCCTGCATGACCTTGTGGTAGTCTGAAAGAAAATGACCCTCATAGGGATTGGCACTTAGGAGGTGTGGCTTTGTTGGAGCAGTGATATTAGAGGAAGTATGTCACTGTGGGGGTGAGCGTTGAGGTCTCCTATGCTCAGGCTATGCCCACTTCACTTTCTGTTGCCTATGGATCAAGATGAGGAACTCTCAGCTCCTTCCGCAGCACCGTGTCTGTCTACACCATCATGTCTCACCATGATTTTAGTAGACTAAACCACTGAATCTGTAAGCAAGCCACTTCCATTAAATATTTTTTATAAGAGTTATCATGGTCACAATGTGTCATTCCAGGAATAAAATCCCTAATTAAGATAGATCTTAACTCTATTTTATTCTAAGAATCAGCTTCTTATGACAATCAAACAATTAAGTCACCTCTCACTGCTGTGGTTCATGGTTTTCTTTTTTTATTATGAAGAAAAAAAATGTATTTTTCATCCATGCATCCCCTTGTTTAGGCTCCCTTCCCCATCCTGCCCCTCCCAGTCACTCACTCTTCTCTCCATCAGTTTATCTCCTCCCCAGCAAGGGCAGGAGGTCCCAAGGTCCCAAGGTGGCTTAGTTCAGCATCCACTCCAGGCAGATCTACATTCCTCACCCCAACATCAAGATTGAGTCAGGTATTTCTCTGGAGAGAATGGGCTCCAAGGTGCCACTCCAAGGTGTTTCAGATCCCAAGCTGTTCAGTGGTTGTGGTTTGCACCTTGGACATGCTTAGTTTTTTTTTTTGTTTAAAGTCCACCAATGAGTAAGTACATCTCCTGTTTATCTTTCTGAGTTTGTGAGACCTCAACCAGGAGGATATTCTCCAAATCCATCCATTTGCCTGCAAATTTTAGGATATCATTCTTTCTCACTCCTGAGAAGTACTCCATTGTGCAAATGTACCATAGTTTGTTAATCCATTCTTCAGTTGAGGGGAATCTAGGTTGTTTCCAGGTTCTTGCTATTATGAATAATGTTGCTATGAACATAGTTGAGCTAATGCCTTTGGAGTGCGAATGTGCATCTTTAAGGTATATGTTCAGTAGTGGTATTGCTGGGTCTTTGGGGAGATTGATTCCCAGTTTTCTGAGAAACCGCCATACTGCATTCCAGAGTGGCTGAAGAAGCTTACACTCCCACCAACAATGGAGGAGTGTTCCCCTTGTTCCGCATACTCTCCTGCATAGGCTGTCATCTGTGTCTTTTATCTTAGCCACAGTGTAAGGTGGTATCTCAAAGTCATTTTGATTTCCATTTATCTGATGAGTTAAGATGTCCAGTACTTTTTCAAGTGCCTTTCAGCCATTTGTAATTCTTCTGCTAAGAATTTCCTTTTTAGTTCTGAGCCCATTTTTTGTTTGGGTAATTCATGGTTTTGGGCTCTAGTTTCTTGAGTTCTCTATATATTTTAGAGATCAGTCCTCTGTTAGTTGTAGGGTTGGTGAAAATCTTTTCCCATTCTGTAGAATGTTGTTTTGTCTTATTGACTGTGTCCTTGGCTTTAGAGAGGTTTCTCAGTTTCAGGAGGTTCCATTTATTGATTGTTGCTTTTAGTGTCTGTGCTACTGGTGTGATATTTAGGAAATAGTCGCCTGTACCAATACGGTGGAGGGTGTTTCACACTTTCTTTTCTATCAGGTTCAGTGTGGCTGGGTTTATGTTGAGGTCTTTGATCCACTTGGATTTGAGTTTTGTGCAGGGTGATAGGCTTGGATCTATTTGCATTTTTCTACACACTACCATCCAGCCAGGCCAATACCTTGTTAAAGATACTATCTTTTTTCCACTGAGTATTTTGGGCCTCTTTGTCAAAGATCAGGTGTTCATAGGTTTTTGGGTTTATGTTGGGATCTACAATTCTATTCCATTGATCCACAAGTCTGTTTTTATGCCAGTACCAGACTGTTTTTATTACTGTAGCTCTATAGCATAACTTGAAGTCCGGGATTGTGATGCCTCCTGAGGTTCTTTTGTTGAGCAAAATTGTATTGGCAATCCTGGCTTACCTGTTATTCCAAATGAAATTGAGTATTGTTCTTTCAAGGTCTGTGGAATATTGTGTTGGGATTTTGATGGGAAATGCATTGAATCTGTACATTGCTTTTGGTAGAATTGATACTTTTACTCTGTTAATCCTACCTATCCAGGAACATGGGAGAGCTTTCCATTTTCTGATATCCTCTTCAATTTCTTTCTTTAGTGATTTAAATTTTTTGTCAAATAGGTCTGTTACTTCTTTGGTTATAGTTACTCCAAACTATTTAATGCTATTTTCAGGGTGATGTTTCCCTTATTTCTTTTTCAGCCCTTTTATCTAGTGTATAGGAGAGCTACAGATTTCTTTGAGTTAATTTTGTATCCTGCTACATTGCTGAAGGTGTTTATCAGCTGTAGAAGTTCCTTGGAAGAATTTTGTGGGTCACTTATGTATACAATCATATCATATGCAAATAGAGATAGTTTCACTTCTTCTTTTCTAATTTGTATCCCATTAATCTCCTTTTGTTCTCTTATTGCTTTAGCTAAAACTTCGAGAACTATATTGAATAGATAAGGGGAGAGAGGACATCCTTGTCTAGTTCCTGATTTTAGTGGGATTGCTTTGAATTTTTCTCCATTATGTTTGATGTTGGCTATTGGCTTCTTGTAAATCGCCTTTATTATATTTAGATATTTTCCCTGTATTCCTGATCTCTCCAGGACTTTTATCATAAAGGAGTGTTTTTGAGCATCTAAGGATGTGATCATGTGGTTTTTTTTTTCCTTCAGTTTGTTTATATGATGGATGACATTACTGTTTTTTGTATGTTGAACCATCTCTGCATTTCTGGGATGAAGCTTACTAGATCGTGGTGGATGATATTTTTTATATGTTGTTGTATATGATTTGCCAGAATTTTGTTGAGTGTTTTAGCATCAACATTAATGAGGGAAATTGGTCTGTAATTCTCCTTCTTTGTTGTGTCTTTGAGTGGATTGGGTATCAGGGTAATTGCGGCCTCATACATGGAGTTTTGCAATATTCCTGCAGTTTCTACTGTGTGAAACAATTTAAGGAGTATTGATAATAGTTCTTCTTTGTATGTCTGGTAGAACTCTGCACTGAAACCATCTGGACCTGGGCTTTTCTTACTTGGGAGGCTTTTAATGACAGTTTCAATTTCCTTTAGGGTTATTGGTCTGATTAGGTATTTAATCTGATCTTGGTTTAATTTTGGTAAGTGGTACCTGTCCAAAAAGCTGTCCATTTCTTCTAGCTTTCCCATTTTTGTGGAGTATAGGTTTTCAAAGTATGTCCTGATAATTCTCTGAATTTCCTGGGGGGTCTGTTGTTACTTCCCCCTTTTCGGTTCTGATTTTGTTGATTTGGATACTCTCTGTTTTTGGTTAGTTTGGATAGGCGTTTATCTATCTTGTTGACTTTCTCAAAGATCCAACTCTTAGATTCATTGATTCTTTGTTTTGTTCTTTTTGTTTCAACTGTATTGATTTCACATCTAAGTTTGATTATTTCCTGCCATCTACTCCTTCTAGTTGAGTTTGCTTCTTATTGTTCTAAGGCTTTAAGCTGTGCTGATAGTTCTCTAGTGTGGGGTTTCTCTACATTTTTCATATAGGCATCTAGTGCTATGAATTTTGCCCTCAAGACTGCCTTTATTGTATCCCACAAGTTTGGGTATGTTGTAGATTCATTTTTGTTAAATTCTAGGAAGTCTTTGATTTCTTTCTTAATTTCTTCCTTGACCCAGAGATAGTGCAGCTGAGTGATGTTTAGTTTCCATGAGTTGGTAAGCTTTCTGTGATTTTTGATGTTGTTGAACTCTAACTTTAAGCCCTGGTGATCTGATATGATACAAGGGACTATTTCCACTTTTTTGTATCTATTGATATTTGCTTTATGACCAATTATGTGGTCAATTTTAGAGAAAGTTCCATATATTGCTGAGAAATATGTATATTCCTTTGTGTTTGGATGGAAGCTTCTATAAATATCTATTAAATCCATTTGCATCATCACTTCTGTTAGACTCCTTATTTCTCTGTTGAGTCTCTGTCTGGTTGACCTACCTATCCAAGGGTGAAAGTGGGGTATTGAAATCTCCCACTATTAGGGTGTGAGAGTTGATGTGGGATTTGAGCTTTAGTATTGTTTCTTTTACATAGATAGGTACCCGTATATTAGGGGTATAAATATTCAGTATTGAAATATCATCTTGACCAATTTGTCCTGCGATGAAAAAGTAATGTCCATCCTGGTCTCTTTTAATTGATTTTAGTTTGAAGTCTACTTTGTTAGATATTACGATGGCCACCCAACTTGTTTCTTAGGACTATTAGACTGGAAAATCTTTTCTCATCCCTTTACTCTGAGTCTGTGTCCGTCTTTAAGTTTGAGGTGTGTTTCTTGTATGCAGCAGAAGAATGGCTTCTGTTTTTGTATCCATCATGTTAGTGTGTGTCTTTTTATAGGTGAACTGAGTCTATTGATATTAAGGGATATTAGTAACCACTGATTGATATTTCCTGTTATTTTTGGTGGTGGGTTGTATGTATTTCCTTCCTCTGGGTTTTTCTTCTGTGGGGTTATTGATTGTTTGTGGCTTCATGGGTGTAGCTGGGATCCTTAGGTTGGAGTTTTTCCTGTAATGCTTTCTGAAGGGCCGGATTTGTAGATAGGTATTGTTTAAATCTGACTTTGTCATGAAATATCTTGTTTACTCCATCTATGGTGATTGATAGTTTTGTTCGGTACAGTAGTCTAGGTTGGCAGCCTTTCTCTTTCAGTGTCTGTCTAACTTCTGACCAAGACTTCCTTGATTTCATTGTTTCCATTGAGTAGTCTGGTGTTATTCTGATGGGTCTGCCTTGGTAAGTAAGTTGGCCTTTTTCTTTTGCAGCTCTTAAAGTTTTTTCTTTGTTCTGTATGTTTTGTGGCTTGATTATTATGTGGCAAGTGGACTTTTTTTTGGGTCAAATCTATTTGGTGTTCTGTAAGCTTCTTGTATCTTTATAGGCATCTCCTTCTTTGAGTTGGGAAAGTTTTCTTCAATGATTTTATTGAATACATTATCTGTGCCTTTGAGCTGAAATTCTTCTCCTTCTTCAATTCCTATTATTCTCAGATTAGGTCTTTTCATTGTGTCCCAAATTTCCTGGACATTTTGTGTTATGGCTTTTTTGGTTCTAGTGTTTTCTTTAACTGATATATCTATTCCCACTATTGAATCTTCCACTTCAGAGATTCTCTTTTCCATGTCTTGGATTCTGATGGTTATGCTTGTGTCTGTAGTTCCAGCTCTTTTCTTTAGAATTTTTATTTCCACCTTTGCCTCATTCTGTGCCTCTTTTTATTGCTTCTATTTCACTTTTTAGTTCCTGGAATGTTTCTTTCATTTTTTGGTTTTCCTTTTCTTTTTTTTTTCCCCAGGAATTGTTCATCTCTTCCAATTTTTTGTTTGTATTTTCTTCTATGTCTTTAAGGGAATTTTTTATATCCTCTTTGAAGGCTTCAATAATGTTCATAAGGGTGTTTTTTGCTGTTGTTTCTTTCTGATTCCTCTTCATTACTCTGTTCAGGTCTTGTAGTTGTAGAATCATCAATTTCTTAGGGTGTTACCTTGTTGTTCTTTATATTGCTATATATATTTTTGCACTGGCATCTGCCCATGGCTGTAGTGGTTCACAATTAGTCAGCTCCTAGTCAGTTGTGGCTAGAAGGCTTGTGTGTCTCCTGTCTCCTCTGAGCAAGGGGTCTGCTCGATCTCTGACTCTGCTCTGGATGGAGATGGAGTTTCAAAGCCCTCGTCCTTGTCTGATGATGCAGTTCACCCTTGAGAAGGGGCCCAGCCGAGCAGGTCCTAGAGCCTTCTGCTGGGAAGAGTCTGAGATCAGACCCTAGGGTGGGAGCCTGATCCCAGAGCATAATTCTCCAGACTGTGGCCCAGGAGAAGGGATCTGCTCACCTTTTGTGGTTTGTATTTTTTTCCCCTGAAAGACTTTCTGTCATTCAGCCTAGGTTACCATGAATTAAGTGGGTAAAATGAATTCTCAAGTCAGCAGGGAGATAAAACAGAATTCAGAGGCAGAGCAGTTCAGAAAGCAGGATGGAGAAGGTCAGTGATGAGGATTCATGCTCTGTAACCAGGTATGAAATTATATACCACACAATTAAAACCATTAATGTATCATTCATTTTCTAAATGACTTCTATATGTTGCTATTATGAAATCACTGAATTATGGATACCAAAAAATCCATAAAAATTTAAAAATGTAAGATAAGATAAATGGAGAGTAGTATATCCTCAAAATACAGTATTTACTAGTGAGAAACTGTCAAAAGCAAAATTAATTTTAAAAGAGAACAAAGAAGCAAATGTTGTATTAGAGATGGCAAAATCTCTGGCCCCATCCACTGAAGTCTTGAGGTTCCTCTCACAGAGCTAATTCTTTCTTTTTTTTTTTTAGAGGACTGACTCTAAGACCTCTCAGAAACCCTTAATGATCATAGAGCAAGGCAGTTCCATGACTGCACATGAGCACATGAAAGCCAGTGACATGTGAAAGTCACTAGGAAGAGGCAGAATGCATCTCCTTAACCTGACAGGACTCAGTGCCTCTCCCAGTCCAAAGGCAAGCTGTGTAGGATCTGTGTGTTTGTACCCTTCATCAGGAAAGGAGCTCAGCCTGCTCCAGAGACAGGTCTGGAGAAGGTGCTGTTGAGCAACCAGGAGCACTTCTGGATTTGCGGTCATACAGGTCTTCAGTGCAGGGCTAGCCTCTCTGCATTGCCTAAGTATCATCTTTAGTTTCTCCCCACCATGAATCTTGTACTAAGAGAACAACAACAAAATTTCTCAAGATTGTTGACTGTCTTCTTGGGATAAAACTAGTCCTGTTAATGAAATAACAATCAATAGTGATATGCAGAAACTATTTCTGGGTTTTATTTATTTTATTTTATTTGACAGGATTAAAGAGCCTTCCCACAACCCCCAGATAGAGAAACACTTCCAGCTTCAATAAAAAGTGGAAACTGAAACATTACTTCCTCATTTATAAATGAATGATTCAATAACAAAATGGGGAGTTTTAGCACAGCAGTTCAGAGTGTTGACCTGTAGGATCCTCCAGTGACAATGACTCTCTAAAGTGGGACACAGGCACAGGAAAGGGTCTAACATAAGAGTAACTTATAATTAAATTTTGGAGGAAAGTTTCAATGGTCTAAAAAAAAAACTCTATTCTACTCAGTTTATATAAATTGAATTAACTCTTAGGTGTAAGAATACATATGGCAAGACTAGGGAAGTTAAATATTTAAAATTTACATTATTGAAGACTTTCTTTTATGAGAGGTGAATAGATATCTTGAAGATATAAGTGGACTTTTCTCAAAAATAATGATGGCTGTGCAACTATACATAATCTCTGTAAATGTTAATTAGTATGCTCATGAACACATTTAGAAACCTAAAGAACCCATAAGAAAACTGGGATGGGATGAGAAAAAAATACTTATTTTCAAAACATATTTATAAATAGGCATTTAGAAAGACTATTACCAAACTCAAAACAAGTTCAATTCTGACTAAGCCGCTAGACTTGTAATCACAAAATGAGTCATATGTCTCTGTATGTCTGTTTGAAGCCAAGCAGCCCTTGCAAAGCTAGATACCTCATCCTCCAAGTGAAAAAGATTGTCAGTTTTATGGAGCTATACCTGAAACAATACATGTAAATAACATTTTCAGAGACACAGAGACAGAAATGGGACAGGGGTGGGGGGTGGATAAGGGAACAGTGAGGGTGATGGGCAAATAGGGGCAAAGCACAATGATATACACATATAAAACTGTTATTATGAAGTCCACTGTTTTAATCACTAGTTAAAACATTTAATAGAAGAATAGTATGGAAACTTGAAAACCAAACATATATATATATATATATATATCAGATATAAAATAGATTTTTAAAGCTTTGATGTAGTAAAATTATAAAGGCAGGAAAATAAAACTCATGATTTCATTAGTCACTGGAGGTGGTCATTACTAAAAGAGACTGAGTAAGGAGTTTGCTGTGGATTCTAGAGTAGTCTCTAGAGTAATCAAATTAAATGGGTATTTAAAATGTTTTCTAAATCAAAATATCACTTAACTTTTAAAAGTAATTTGGGCCAGGCAGTGGTAGCACATACTTTTAATCTCAGTACCCAGAGGGCAGAAACAAATGGATCTTTGCAAGTTCAAGGCCAGCATGGTCCACAGAGTGAGTTCAAGTCCTACTAGGACTACACAGAGGAACCTTGTCTCTAAAAACCAGATAGATAGATAGATAGATAGATAGATAGATAGATAGATAGATAGATAGATAGAGTAAATATTAATCATAATAAAACTCTTCCATCCATTGCTTCAGTTTTTCCCCACTAGAAATTCAATGTGACTCAGACAGCAGTAATCCCACCCAAGAATGCCTTTCACTGAAGACTGCATCACAGCAGGCCTATTTAGGGTGGTTGGGGAAAGTGACATCCTCCAGCAAACCAACCTAACAGATGCCTCCAACTTAAATGCAAAGAATGCTTTGGTCAATTTCTTGTGAATTTTGATTAACAGTTAAAATGCTGGATCCCTATGTTTTGGGCTGAGTGATAGCACCAGAAGAACAAAACCAAATCCTGGAGATTATGCCTGTTACCACCTTTGGGAATGCATCCTTCCATATTTGACCAAAAATTTCTAGTTACCCTGTGGAGACATAGTTGACCCCACAAGTATACACATCATATAAACAAAGGGGTCACCCATGGAGAACCTGCAGACAGTTTTGAAAAAGGATCAACAAGCAAAGCTGCTAGAAACTACTGGAAGCTAGAATGAATAAAAATTTTTGCCTAGAGTCCTGTTAATTTTGACTCTGTAAAATTAATGTTGAACTTTTAGCCTCCACAAACTATATCTTGTCTCAAGACAAGTTGAGGTCATTCTTTAGATATTAGCCTTAGGAAATAAATTAAAGGTGACTAAAACCAAAGGCAAGCCAAAGTTGCTAACTGTAGCAGCCATGCTCTCCCGGAAACACTGCAAATAAAAGTATTTCTCCTCTCTTATGTGTTGAAATATGATCTTTTGTTTTATTTTGAGACAAGGTTTTGTTTTATATCCATGCTAACATTGGACTACTAATCCTCCTGTCTCAGCTTTCCATGCGCCTCAATTATTGGAGTATCACACTCAATACTACTCTGACTTTTTGACCCAGCTACTTACATGCTACATGTGTATAATATTGCACTCATATACCACAATCAAGTTACATATATACAACATCACACACACACACACAGTGTTTCTTACCTGTTTTTAAACAAGTTGTAAAAAAAAAAAATCAGAACTTTTTATCAGTATATGTTTTCGAGTGTTGGTGAAGTTAACAAAAAACATTGGTGACTTCAAATACAGAGCCCAGCAACTCTTAGATTTCTGAACTAAGTAAGGGAAGGCTTAAGGTTTTGTTTTGTTTTGTTTTGTTTTAGACAAATGTCACCTGGAGACCATTGAGCTTGCTTTCGGGAACTCAATCATCAAGCTGGGTTGCATTCCCCAACCTTGATATAGGGAGAGGAACATGGTCCTCTCTCAATTTGATGTGCCATACTTTGCTGTCAGAGGAGTGGATGGGGGAGGGTGGTAGGAAGGATGTGGTGGGAGGGGATAGGAAGAGAGGAGGGAGGAGAAACTATGGTCAGTATATATAAAATAAATGAAAAAAAAAAAAAAAGAACCCTGAAGAGGTGAACACTGGAGACTTTTGAAGCATGTTTTCTACCCCCATGGTCTGTGTCTTCCTGCAGCTTAACGGTATCACCTGCTCACCTGGCAGGATAACCAAATGGTCAACTCTCACCATATGTGTGTCCATGAATGGAACCTGAGTTTTATATTCCACACATTCTCTACTATGGACTGAGTCACAGGAGTTTGTTCCCAGGTTCTCCTCTTGGCCACTCTCTTTTCTCATCATATCATGTTTCCTTAAATTGGTTATCAAATGCTTTGTAAGAATTTGTTGGACCTTCAATTAATTCCTTTCATACCCATCGATCCTAAGAGCATAGGGGCAACTCTGCTGTCACTAGTGTGCATTCGGTTTTCCAGCTAATGCCTGATAGCATTTGATGTACATTTTAAAAATGAATCTTTGCTTATCCAGTTTGTTCTCTGAGGGTACCAGATATCAGAAGAAATCCAGTATGCTTTTAAAAAAATCAATACACTGAAATAAACAATACACAAAATGACCAGTTTGCCAGAGGCCAATTTGCCAAAAATCAATGTGCTAAATTTACCAAAAAATTTCTTTCTTGTAACTGTTTGCATAGCTAATAGGAACTCATATTAGATTCAGCAGTTTGAGCAGCTTTTAAAGACCTCCAGAAAGTTAGAGGTGATGATTGTTTGACTTGGTCTTAAGAACAGTACTTCACGGGCATTCTCCTTATTGAGAGAAGCAGAGAGTGTCTTAGATTTCCACTGAGTGGATTTATCAGTGAGATGCCTTTCCTAGTCCCCTGTTCTCTCTGAGGACCCCAGTCTTGCTTCTCTCCTACTGCCCTGGATCATTCCCTTTCCAGGTGGAGTCTATGTGCACACATCTACTCAGCTGCTTCATCCCATTCACCATAGACCTCACCTGCCTGCCAGAGAGGAATGGATTAGCTCATCATTTGGGATGGGATGCTTTTGAACATTTCAGTTTTCTTGACCTGTTTTTGTTTGATTGCATGATAATCACATTGATGCTTTCAACAAGGGTGACATCTGAAGCTTTCTTTGGTGATGCAGCCAAGCTCCTTGCTAACTTTTATCTTGTCATATGTGGAGAGTTTGCTTCAGGCATCAAACATCTGTTCATTCCATAGCGCCATTTGAAATACTTAGAATTTAGGCATTTTTATCAATGATATACATAAAGACATATACATATCACAAATAATGTGTTTAAGATTCACATTTTAATAATATATAATTAAAATTTTAGTGCTATTTATTGATATAGTTGACTCAAATTTTTGTACAACAAATTTTATATTTATGAAGAATGTATAGAGTATCTGAAATTTGAGGTCTTGACCATTAAACATATTTAATTGAATATTAGACATCAATAAAATTAAGACATTTGTGCTTTTCATTATGAGAACATAAACATTTTTAAATGCTGCTATAAACACAGAAAAGGAAAACCCTGGCCCAAATGTCCCATAGCTACTATCAAGTCCACTCGATATGAACTTCACAAGACACAGCACTTGCTATGTTAGTATTTGATAGAGTAATTTTATAAATTTATAACTTTAAAAGGCAGGTATTTTAGTAACTTGCTAATTTGAAAATTAAAAATGTTACAGTTTAAAAAATGAACTGTGAACTTGTGGGTTGCTTCCCAGCCAAGCTCTTTAGTGTGGATTTTCCCTTCATGGCTTCTTTGCTTCTCTCTTCTTCTCTTTCTTCTCCTCTCTTATATTTTTAAAACTTTCATCAGATAACTTGGGGCTGGCCACTTTCTTACCATTGTCACCCTTCATCCTGGATTGACACAAAGTGGATCCTTGGGACAAACTGAAAACGAAACTTTGATTTCGTAGTTCAGGGGAATTTCTGCTATGAGAACCAAATTGAATTCTAAGAAGATTTTAAAAATGTAAGTCTCAACTTTCAAAAAATTTTGCAGGCAGTGAGCTTTGTCCTTTAATGGAAAATGCTCTTTGTTGCAGCAGAGGATTTATGAACATCACTGCTGCAGTTATCAATACATGTGCTATTGATAAACTGCTATTTCTTCCACCAAAATTCAGCCTTTTAGTAAGACATGATTTATAAGCTATAAAGTCTACATACTTAAAGAAAGAGAAATATGTAAAACAATGTCTTTAATGCTGACACAGCATAATGCAAGGGTCAGTTGGGGTTAGCATTGGACATTCTGCCTTTCACTTTAAGGGGAGGTCCTTTCTTAGGAACTACTGACAGTTGGTGATGATTGTAATAGGTTATGAAATCATACTTGGTGATTCTGTGTTACCTATTGCTAATTTTCCTTATGGTTTTATGTTAACAAAGGTTTTTAATTTTATAAACACCTTTTCTATCAATGGTCAGCAGAGTTTAGACTGTTTCCCCCTAGTCTTATCTTGTTTGCACTGAAAGGCTTTGCTTATCTCACAAGCTTTTCCCACTACAGTGAGGAAAATTCTAGCTGCAGATGTCCAGAATTAGAACATTTGCTATAAACAATTGATTCTCAACTGTCTTGTGTGGACTGAGCACACTGTAATGGACATCCTGGCGTTCGTACCTCTTCATGGCTTGGGGCTCCAGTCAAATGCGTTCTTTAAGAGTACAAAGCCATCCTTAAGCCCAGGCCTGTTTATATTATAATTCAGTGCTTGTGTCTTAAAGCACTAACATTTGATCTTAGTTAAAGCTCAGTGCTGTGATTTGTAAGGTGATTTTTAATCAAATGAAATTATTTAAACAATGTTGGTGAAACTTCCTGCTACTTCTAGCCTGTAGTAACCAATTCAATCCTTAAAAAATATGTAACACTTTGTGCACACCTAACAGTACTCAGGGCAAAATTGTCCTTTTTACAAGATAGGATAATCATGATAGATTCAGCTACACTGTTGGGGTGGTGCCCTGGCGTGCCCATCTCCACATTCTCTAGATCCTCCTGACAGTCAGTGAGCTCTATTGTCATGTCCAGTGGATTGTACTGGCTTGGAGACTTGCTTTAGTCACTGAAAGACAGACTAAGGGACATAGCCATGCCACAGTCCGGAGCCGCAAGAGGCTTTCCAGTTTCTACCCTTGCTATACTTCTGAACCTAGACCATTAGTGTCAAACTGAACAATGAGAGGACATACAGAGGAGAGAGGAGGCCATGCCTGTTGCAGGAGATGAGTCAGCCATCTTCCATCCCATGGTCACAATTGCATGAGCCCAAAGAGCTCAATTGAGTCTGTAAACTTTCATTCTGATAGCCAAAGAAGATAAATGATTGATAATTAGTCACATGGTGATGAGCTCCTGATGCAACTGTGTCTCATCCTTTACATGTTTCAAAAACAGACCCTCCAAATGGAACCTAGTCTCACTCATGAACAGCCTGGTCAGCTTGAAGTTTCAGAATCACAAAAGATTCAGTGGAAGCCAATGACAAGAAGAAACTCTTAGGAGGTTTCTCAGTGGGATGACATTTGTTCTGAAGGCCACAGTTGCAGCCTGTTCCAACTGTGGATTTTTAGGATCATGTTGCCTTCATATGCAAATCACACCATTATTTCTATCCTTCACCAGGACCAAGCTTTTACAAACCAGCTTTACTGAGATGTAACACACATACCATAATATTCACTTACCCAGTCTAAGTGTGCAGTTAAAATGTTTCTTTAAAATTATAGGCTATGGCAGTCATTACAGTGATCTAATTTTAGAATACCCGATAAACCATAGCTGTTTACTTTCTGGTTTTCTATGGTCAACAGTTAGGGAGTTTGGGTTTGCTGTTTCATGTCATGGTCACATATTTCTTCCACCAGCCTCGTTTTCCCCTTTAGTCACATGTTGTGTGTTTTACTCCTGAATGATAAGCCAGAGTCTTTACATGGTTGTAGAGAAACCCTTGGAGGATGATAAACATTTCAATTAAAGGAGCTAATTTAGCAAGGTTTGAATTTGGAGCATGGATACACTTTAATGATAATTCATTTAAAATGTAAAACACTAATCAAATATAGATGGCTAGCAATGTGATTCAAACTAATATTAAAAGATAGAAAACAATTAATTTCTTGAATGTGAAAGTCAGGATGAAGGAAGGGGAGTAAACAGAGAAGTAGGGGTATGCTGAATTTTTCAAAAAATGGTTAAAAGTATTTTTGCTTCCCTTTTGTTCAATGTGAAACACAACACTGTTAAATTACCTTTCATCAAAACCATCACAGTTCACTACCTTAAGCCATGTTTTTGACAAAAGCGTAGCTTCAATTATATAATTTAAAAAAGAGAAAGAAAAATAGATTTATTATAGAAACTAACTACATAGCCCAACTTATGCGGCTTTCTAGTCCCCAAAGAAAATTTAAGTGAATTGTATTTTTAAGCATTTTAAATTATAGGTTAAGCAATCATATTAACAGTGACTTTGTTTTAATTTTGGAGCATCAAACTCTAAGTCTAAGAAGCTAATCAATCCTAGAGTTGCACAGATATGAAAGTTCTCTGGAAGATCAATTGGTAATTATTCTCTCATAGTTTTCAGGGCCTGAGGGCTAGGCATTGTTTGAAACAGTGAGAAGATAAAGGTACAATCATCATCAGCAAGTATCGTTTAGGCCATCTCTGGAGAATGTATGTGTTTCAAATTCCAGGTGTCTGTAGTCTATAAGTTGTGGACACGAGCCAAGCCCCAGGAGAGACAGCTAGGCATCCTGGCATACACATTTTATGCCAGCATTCTGGAAGCACAGGCAGGTGCATCTCTGAGTTTGAGGGCATCCTGGTAAACAGAGCAAGTTCAAGGACAGTCAGGGCCACACAGAGAAACCGCGCGTCTTGAAAAATAAACAAAACAACCACAGGGGAGCAAAGGGCAATCAGAGCAATGCAACACACATGCATTAACCCTTAAATGGCTACAGAACCACCAAAAGTAGCAAGGCATGCCGGGATGGAGGTAGACAGCTTTGCGCATGGCTTTGTCCAGGTTCGCTTTGACAGAAATCCTAGGACAGTAAATGCTGATTCAGAATAAGATTCATTATGAATTACTAATATGATGCCTACTGCCAAAGAAAATTTGGGGAAAAAATTGAAGAAAAAAACCTACAAAAGTATGTGAAAACCATATATAGAGAATCTATACACATGCATATAGTTAACACGAAAATAAAGGACAAGAACTAGGGTTATTGTGAGGACAATAAGAGAAAATATAGGGAACAGAAATCTACCAAGACTTAGCAACTAAAGATTTATAATGTAACAATTGGCTAACATTCTGTTAACATGGAAGAATTGATACCTTCCTCCCACCCAGCTCTAAACTCCAATGCCTGCAGCACAGCTCTGTCCTTAAATGCAGGAGTCAGAAAGCAAACACCATTCGGAACAGTACTTTTACAAAATATTCTTAGAAAGCTGAATAGTATAACAACATGTACAGAATTCATATTCAAGAACACCATAGTTTTAAAATGTTGCCATGAAAAGCTAGAATGTCCCACTCCATGTGTATAGATCACCTATACTCATGTGATCAGACATGACATGATGATATTATTCATAGCATGGAGAAGGCCACAGGCTCACATTTCTCAGGCACCCCTGTGGGATAAACCTGATAGGAGGTATGGGGTGTTGTTTGAGTCACCAGCAATGCAGCTGTCTTTGTGAATGACTGCCTTGGGATTTTACTTAGCTAAACACCTGCAGAAGTTCACTCATTCACAAATATTTTCTGAAAATTTACTATTTGCCAAGCATTGCTCTGGAAGCTGTGAAATCATGGAGAACAACTAGGATTTCATTTTATTTGTTTATGGTTTGGGGAAGGTAGAGAAAAAAAAGCACTAAATAAAGAAAGCAAAAAAGTAATTTCAGGTTCTGTGTGCCTGAAGTCATACCTGACAGGACTTCCAGGTCGACAGTTTTCCTCTTTCAGACTCCCCACAACTTCTCCTGTATGCTTTGTGTAGGAGCACACTTTCAGAGGCTCACACCTGAATGAATCTCTGCTTTCTCCTACCTTAAATATCTTTCTGGCCCAGCTGTTTCACTTCCTGGTTCAACTCATTATCATAATCCTAGATTAAAGGTTTGAGCTACTACTGCTTGGCTCTTAGGCCTTCAGCTCACAGAAATTTAGAAAAAATCTCTGTCTCCTCAGTGATGGGACTAAAGGTCACCACTCTGACCTTCATGGCTTGACTGTGGGTGATTCTGTTCTCTGATATTTCAGGCTGATTTTATTAACTATGTAATATATCACTATATATACATTATCCTGTGTACTCTATGTGGGAGCACACTGAGAACATGAAGGTAGAAAGCTAAATCTGGGTCAGCCCAAGCTACGTCTAGGCCTAGACAAAAACTACATAAGCCTAAGGCAAAATCTTTTTCTTGCTTTCAAAGCCATTCACAGACCAGCTTAGGGGTCGGTCCCATTCTTTTCAGAAAGTGGGACACTCTGTCGTATGCTCTTGGTGATCAGTTGAGCATCAGGAAGCAAGCATAGAAGGGAGTTCTCTCCTCTGGGGGGGTGTACACCATGGAAACATGTCAGTATCTCAGGATGAGAAGGACGGAAAGAGGGGACAGGCTTCTTTGGGGTCAGGCTGAACAAAAGCTTGACCATTTTAAAATTCCACTGTCACTAGCAATGTTCACATTACCAGTATCATTTTGAACAAAAACTTCTTTTTTTTTTTTTTAACAAATGGAGACCATTGCTGGCCATTCTACCTTGATAAAGGCTTCTCTCTAGATTTTAGAAGATGAGGGTCCAGCAAGTCATATCTTATTTATCCTGGTCCTCATCACACTAAGGACAAAAGCTACACAATCTAGGCTATCAAGGAATAGCTGTAGAAATGATCTAAAATCAAATTTAAATTAAGAACAGTACAATAGCCAAACCACATGGCAGGCCTACGGTAGAAGAAAGGTTTGAAACCCACCTCTTCCCATGTTCACATTCTCTGTGTTCCCCCTTTGCCTCTTCCCCTTTCTCCCCTCACAGGTACAGAGTCCTTCCTTGTCAGCCTCTTCAGGTTAACATTATCAAAGTGACATCTCTTGTATTTTGGGTGACAAAGCCATTCCATGTAATTCTAACACTCTAAAGACTCACTTAACAGCCTCCTCTGTGGGAACATGAGTCATGGTGATCCTCCTGACAGGTCTTCAAGATAAGATCAGACCACTCAGCCCCAACACAAGGCCACTGTTAGCAGGGGAGCTGAGGAGGTGCCCTGATCAGGGACAGGGTTGTCCCTGATGGCATCGGTTGCTACTGTTTCATAATCATCAAAATGCCTTTCTCCTTTGTATCCATCAAACAACATTCTAATTAAATTAGAAATCTAAAAAGATTATACTGACTTTTGGGAAACAAAGTGGGACTGTTATTACATGTAACTTTATTATTATTATTATTATTATTATTATTACTTTAAGAAGAAAACTAGCAGTAATGTTCCCCTATGCCAGGCAGTCTCCTGCTTTCTGTTTATGTTTCTATATAGCATTTCAAATATCCAGTAAGGTGGTTGTAATCATTTCCTTTTATATATGAGGACACTGAAATGGTCATGAGATAAGAATTTTCTCTTACCTATTCAGTGATATCTGGCAGAATCTTTATTGCAGCTATGGTTGGCCTGAACTACAGCCATGAGTCTTTTTCCACACTATAAGAAATGATGCTGTACAGTGAGTGGCTCCCTCTAAACAAATACTGTCTAGGTGCTGCCGCAGTTAGAACCAAGGCTCCCTGCAACAAAAGGAGGTATTCTGTGCTTACCCCAGAGTCTCTTTATCATCACACCTCTGGGACATATTCTTCAGATAACATAATGGCTGACTCTTTGGTTCAAATCCCCAGGAAACACACAGCTAAGAAGGAAACTGAACCACTCAGGCCTTAAGTCAAGCACCAATGTTTGAAAACAAGGCAATTGATCATATCCTATGAGTCAAGAATTTCATGAAAATGAGCAAAATTGAAATACATGTAAATTTACAGGAAAAATGAATAAAAAATGACCTTTTGCTTTTCCTGGAAATGTTTACTCAGTGCTTCTTTTCCACTGATATCACATGTGGGGGAAGAGGAGATAAGCAGGGGGAAGCCAGTGGGAGAGCACAGGGCTTCATGCAAAGAGGAATCCACAGAAATGAACTGAACTCAGCTGTTTGCACTGGTGAACGAGGGCCTCCAGCACTGCCCCCTGGGATAGACCATGACCCCCTTTTCTCACCCCAACCCCTGAGTTCTGCCCACGGCTTTCTTTGACTTATTGGTGTGCTTACCCATGCTGTGGTGGTCAGACCTTCACACCTGGCTCCTCTTCTAGTTGAACATCCCAGGCTCTCAGTACAAAGGTACCTCTCCCCTGGTGATGTTCTTCATGTATGCATTTCAATGCGTTGTGGCTGTGGCAGCCTTCACAGCCCAGCATTCTCACCCTCCCTCCTCTAATTCTTACTCTGTTTGCTAATCAGCTTCCCTATGTCACCCGACAGTATCAATCCATTATGACTTATGTCGGCACTAGAATCAAGTATGCTATTTTCTTTGAAACTGTTCCCTTCCTCAAGGTGAAGTCTTGAACCCCATCACACATAGAAGTTGATTCTCATATTTTCATACATAGTTCTATTATACATTCTCTTTCAATTAATTAGTGCTATTTTGATAACCCTGACTATTTTAGGGCAAGCTTTTTGATGATTACTATGTTTTATAAAGTGGAAAATCTATATCTGTGTGCATTTATGTCTGCCACTGGTTATTATTTATCATGAACTGTGTGATAGTAAATCTTT
The DNA here is from genome assembly GCA_004025045.1 of Sigmodon hispidus. Taxonomy (NCBI): domain Eukaryota; kingdom Metazoa; phylum Chordata; class Mammalia; order Rodentia; family Cricetidae; genus Sigmodon; species Sigmodon hispidus. The sequence continues at coordinate 207,189 of PVIH01000182.1, forward strand.
ATTGTCAATTTCATTACATTTACAAGTAGCTAGGAAATTAGTGAGTATACCTTTGGCTGTCTATGAGGACCTTTCTAGAGTGAGTAAGACCTACTGTAAAGATGGACAGCCTCCTTCACAAGCTGGGCCCAGAGTGAATTAGAGACCTTACCAGCAAAGGCCTGCTTTCCTTGTTCTTTCCAAACTGAGTCTCCCCCTCCACCTTCCCTGCCATGATGGCCTGGAGCATTGAGCATCTCCCCTCCACCTTCCCTGCCATGATGACCTGGAACACTGAGCATCTCTCTTCTATCTTCCCTGCCATATGACCTGGAACACTGAGTATCTCCCCTCCACCTTCCCTGCCATGACAGCCTGGAACACTGGGCATCTCTCTTCTATCTTCCCTACCATGATGACCTGGAACACTGAGCATCTCTCTTTTAACCTTCCCTGACATGATGACCTGGAACACTGAGTATCTCCCCTCCACCTTCCCTGCCATGACAGCCTGGAACACTGGGCATCTCTCTTTTAACCTTCCCTGACATGATGACCTGGAACACTGAGCATCTCTCTTTTAACCTTCCCTGACATGATGGCCTGGAACACTGAGTGTCTTTCTTCCACCTTCCCTGCCATGATGGCCTGGAACTTCTGACACCACAGACAACAGAAAAAAAATCTTTCCTTTTTTGAGTTGTTTTGTCAAGAATGCTGTCACAGTGAGACAAACCTTAAAGCTGTCTCTGTGCTCAAATGGATGATAATTCACCTTGATTTGGTAGCAATTTAAATATTCCCCACAGTTATAGTCCATTTCTTGATGAGCTCAATTTTTAAAGTAGTCTAGTTACCATGTGATCTTTAAGTGAGACAAAAAGAGAAGTTGAAGATTTTGTAAGCCTCTCAAAATATAGGTTTATTTTTCTTTTAGAAACAAAGTAAGACAGGAGTTTTTATTTTTAGCTGGTAGCTGGTACTTCCCTCTATGGATCATTTATTCTTCAAATAAACAGTTCCACAGTGCCTAGTAGATTCCTGGAATTGTGTCAGTACAAAAGACATAATTGATAAAAAGAAAATGATCTGTGAGGCTGGGAGTGTAGGTCTGTGCTGAATGACAGCCTGACATGTGGAAAATCCTGAGTTCCATCCTCAGCATCATGAAAGCAAGACAGACAAAACCACAACTGTCTGTGCCAGTTTCTACTTAGCCAGGAGGAACCTTGACTTCATGGGAGAAATTCAGAAACTGACAGATATTCCTAAGTCACAGCTAGGTCAGGCTACTGGACAGTATGGTGGGCTGGGTAGGTAGCTTCCTGCCTACCTTTTTATTTCTTTATGTTTTTCCATTCTAACTTCTGCCAGGGGTCATAGCATAATTGAAGATGATTAGTGTGGTTTAAATATCACAGATGTACTCACCTTCTCTCTACTTTTCTTGTTATTGTATGTATGTATTGGCAAATAATGATGTAGATGGCTTCGAGGACACAGACTGGAAGCCAGTCAGTTAAGCCTCCCCATTTTAGTGTGGGAAGAAAAGTTTCTCTGATTTTTTTAATGAATTCCTGGACAATTCTGTGGCTTTGCTCCAAAAATGTCCTGCTGGAATAGAGGATTACCTGACATGGGTCATTACACTTCCAAAGCTCGAAGAGGGCATTAAATTAAAATTCCCCACACCTCGTAGGCAGAACATCACGACACTCAAAAGATGTGAAAGTGCTAAATGAATTCTGAGCACTAACGTTACCAGCACTACATATTTATTGAGTTCAATGGGGTGCTAGGCACAGTGCAGACAGATTATGCAAGCAGCCCCTACAAAAGAGCAACAGCAACCACCTCATATGAACTCACCCTTCCATTGACTCGAGAAATAGACACTATAATTTGACTTGTTGGAACAGTCTCCCTTCAAAAGCACCCTCAAGGTTTTCTATGCCTTTGTTTGATCTGAAAGTGGCTGATTCTCTGCAGTTTACCATCTGTGAATGTGGTCAAGTCTCCCAATTTCTAAATTACCATAAGAATGCTGAAGGCATTGAACTGAAGAACTCATTCCTTTGCAACTGCAAATTACTGATGAAACTTTCTGGGAAATATTAAACATATCAGTTGTAAAACAGAAAATAGACTATTATATATTTTTAAATGTAAGTAGGAAAACATGAATTTCCAAAATTAATAATCTTGGACTTTTAAACCAGCCTTAAATTTCACAACACACACACAGACACACAGACACACACACACACACACCCCAAAGGCACTTAAAGAATTTCATCATAAAATACAACTGTTTAATGTTGAAATATCAAGCAATTTCCAAATAGATTTCAAAAATAAATTATGTTCATTGATGTTTTGACTGAATGAGGGTGTTGAGTACCTTGGAAAAAGTTATAGAGAGTTTCAAGCTACCACATGGGTACTGAGAATTGAACCCCTGTCCTCGGGAAGAACAGCCAGAAATCAATGCATATTTGGGCAACTATAAAGTATAACTTTCTATATGGGAATAACTCAGTTTAAGAAGCCCGACTTTCTTTATTTAAATGATAACCCATTAGGGTTAAGAAAAAAAATAAGCACTTTTGAGAAAATGGCTTATAAACTGTCGTTGTTGAATTTAGTGTTCTGACAGCCTTGGGACTTTGAATAAGGGTATACATGGATAGAAAATGTGACTTTATTCATCATAAAAAATTTAAAAAAAAGAGAGTGACTACAATGTAATTTCCCAAGTTGGAAGCCACAATAATAGAACATCTGGATGTGATTGAAATGTGTATGGAAATTAAAAAAAGAACAAGAAGGCAGCGAAACAAAGCTTCTCCCTACACTGATAGCTCCTGTGGCTTTGAACTTAGAACCCAGACCTCAGGAATGGCTCTCAAGGGCAGCCCTCCCTTTGGTGACTCATTATTATCCCTGTGATGTGAGGTCATCTCTAATTCTTATAGCTCTACTGTCTTGCTTCCTGAATGTCCTGTGTCAGGCTTTTGTCCATATACCTGTGTAAAGAGCTGCACACTTAGCATATAATGTCAGGTGTAACTGGCCAGAGAGCTGATTACTGTCATCTCATACCCAGAGCTGTAAGTTCTGTCCACTGGGGGCCAAATAAATTCATAGTGGGTGATGTAATAATGTAAGCTAAGGCGTCCAAGTTCATTTTTTTCCGCATGGCCTCTACATAGATGTGGTCCCTTCTGGTATTTCTGAAATGTCCACACAGTCCCAGGTATGTAGACCTCTTAGATAAGAACTAATTGTAAGGTTGAGCTGCTACTCAGTTCTCCTTCCTTGGTTTAAACACATGAAGCAGTGGAGGAAAAAAATACTTTTCAATTCAGTTTAGTCAGCTCTTCAGAGTCTAGTAGGTTTAAACTCAGTGTCAGAAAGAAACAAAAATGATCTTTAAGTATCCTGTAATCTTTGGTCTTGACAGACTCATATCCATAAATTATACTTATATTTTACCTTCAAAATAGGGCATTTCATAGAAGCATATTATTTTCCCTGCCATCTCTCCCACAAAAGCATACATCAAGGTTGTGGGAAAGTGAGCTTAACTCAGGGCAGCAGTGACTGATTAGCATCTACACTAGGGGTTTTAAGAGTTCCTCCACAGGGCAGCCTCACTGGAAACTGATGGGCCTATGTTAAAGGGACTGTGCTTCTCTCTGCCTATGGCTTCCATGGGCATTGTCTGACAGGATTTTACTTTATTTTTTTAAAAGAAGATTTAGTTACTTTTATTTTGTGTTTGGCTACACTAAGTATACGTACTATATGTGTGCCTGGTTCCCTGGAGGCCAGAGGAGGGTTATAAGCCCTGGAATTGGGCTGACACTCAGTTGTGAGGGGCAGCGCAGTTGTTTGGGCCTGAATTTGACTGCTTTGCAAGAGCAGCAAGTGCTCTTAACAACTTAGCCAAAGCGAGCCACCAGGACTTTTCTTTCCAGCCTAGAATGGTACACATTTCCTCCCAAAGACATACCAGGCCCTTAGCTAGACTACTGATTTGTCTTCATTGACATCACAAAATGTCACTCGTTGAGAGGACAGGAAGCAATGTTAGATGTAAATGTTGCTCACATGCTCAGATGTGGTGAACACTTACCCTGAACTGAGGATTTTAATACCCCCTTGTCTAGACTAGTGGCTTCAAAGGTGTTATTAATGGGTTAGGGTTAGGATTAATGCTTTAAGATTGTGTAGGATTTATTGATATCTTTGGTGGAAGATGGTTAAAAGGTGGTTTCAGTGAGAACATGCTGTAGTATAGAATATTAATCCTCCTTAAAGTGAGAAGAATAGCTGATGTTTGTGGGTAAGATGCTAAGGCACCCATGGCTGCAGACAGAGGCCATCAAGGATCCTGAGTCAGAGCAGCCTGATCAAGCCATCAGTTAGGTGATGTTTGCTGATGTCGACAGCTTGTCTTTGAATTGATCCATTAGCAGAAGGTCAGTCATCAGCCTCCCAGCAGGCTGCATACCAATAGTATAGACATGTAAGCAGAAAGCCTAGAAGGAAAGTGGGGCAGCATCAGTGCAGTAGTCTGATGGGTGGTTCCCTGCTTAAGGTCATTACAGAGTCTGCCCTGGAGTACTGTTTAATGAGATTCTGTGGGGAAACATAAATTTATCAATAAATAAATGAACATAATATGGAAATGTTTTTTAAAAAGCATGTACAGTATTACACTATATTTGACAGCTTTTAAAAATGGATATGTGTGTAGATACCTGAATGTGTGTACATGCACATACATGCAGATGTCCACAGAGACCAGAAGAAGGTGTCTGAGTTCTTGGAGCTGGAGTTACAGACACTGAACTGCCTGATGTGAGTGTTGGAAACCATACCAGGACCTCTGCAATAGCAGCAAATGCCTTAAGCACTGAGCCTCTCTCCAGTCATATTTTACAGCTTTTATGTGAGGTTACATGTAATAAATGTGTATATGCATGTAAATGCAAAAATGTTCTAAAAGATCACACAACAAAATAGAAAAAGTGCCCTATCAGTTGGGGAAATTATGGATGCTATTAAATTTTCCTTATTAAAAATTTTCCTGGTTAAAAAAGCTAGCCAGAAACAAGCCTAAGCTAGGCTGAGCATTTATAACTAATAAGTAGTCTTCATGTTATGATCTGGGAGCTGACTGATGGCCTAAACGTAAAAGTGTGGTACATGTATATGCTTTAAATCATCAGCCATGGATTAGTCCCCTCTATGCTAATGTCCCTGTGGTCTGAGAGACTTAAGTGAAAGGACATGTTAGCACAGAGTTTAGCTCCACACTTAACACTGAGTTTAAAAGTACACAGTGGCATGCCAGGAATTACAACAGTGCATCATAAAAAAATCCAAGATCTTCGTTCTGAATTAGATATTTATCTCCTCCTGGTGGTGACAGATTCCAATAGGGAAGTGTGATTTAGAAACCACTCTCGGGCTTTGGACACAGGCCACGGTTTGAAGAGTAGCCTCCATGCAGAGGGAGATGGCATGGGATAAACCTTCCTTCCTTCACAGCAGCAGGAAAAGTTGCTAATACAGGACCCCAGGAGACAACTTCCAACTCTCTTCAGATTAAGTTCCGGAAACCCCAGGGTAGTGGGGTTGTACTTGTCTTTCTCCAGAAATTATCATTATTTCAAAAACAGTTAAAAAAAAAACTAGGAAAGTCCCCAGGAAACACATTCACTGACAAATAAATTTACATCTGAACCAAGAGAAAATAGTGTACTAACTCACTGAAGTGCAGTACGTTTCTCTTATTGTGGGAGATAGTAACCAAAATGCCTGATTAAATTAATACACATACCTCAATAAAACTGTCAAAGGACAAATTTAATTAATAGGAAAGTGAACAGACTTTGAGGCGTGAAGAAAATCAGAGTCACATGAGTTGCATCCTATAGAAGATGATGGATGAGTTTGTGAAAAAAAAAAAAAACCACTAAATAATACACATGCCTATAGGTCTCACTTATACCTCTGCTATGATTTGATATTTATGCCAACTTTGCTGCATAAACTCTCACTACATTCTCTCAGCTACTTCAATTTATACATATATTCAACATAATGCCTCATCTGCTGTCTCCATATTGGTTACTGAGTCTTGTCCTGTCATATTCTTTGATTAATAAAATGCTTTCTCTGTTCCCTTTGGGAGATTTTAATCAGAACATCCATCCCCAAACAGAGCATCATTCAAAATTAAAAGAGAACTAGAATCATACTCTTTTTGCAATCAAGATAGACACATGCAATTAAGTCAGGACTGTGTGTGTGTGTGTGTGTGTGTGTGTGTGTGTGTGTGTGTCAACTACTGAAGAAGTTACAGAGAAAAGGTAACTGAGGGTGTTTTCTGAAGACAAGGGAGAAAGGAGGAGAAGGAAAAGGAAGGGGCGGGCCATGCTTTGGAGGCTTTGTGAGTGCCTGACTCTCTGTGCCTTGTGTATATAAAGCAAGGTGTTGCTTCCATAACTGGAGAAGATTTAACTTGGCAGTCCTCATGCAAATGGAAGGAGGCAGCATGCTTTTGGCTTCTGTCTCTAAGGTCACACTCTTTCCATGTCCCCAACACTATGTTTTTTAGGATGACATGCTGCATTCAGAGTTTTCCAGGTACAGAACACAGAGGCAAGAAAGCTACTCTGTAACAACCATACCTTCACTGCTGCTGAGCTCTGTGAGTTTACAAGATTCAGGCACTCCTGAAATGAATGTCAACCTTCCCCACATTGCCTTGATTAAATACCTCTTTGTATTTTCATGCCTTTGGAGTGCTTCAGCATCTGATAGGTGAGAAGCCAGTCTACATCAGTGATTATACTCCAAGAAAGGGCTAGTAGTGCCTTATTCCATCTGATTTCTTGAAAATGGAATAATCTGGACCAAAGATAAAACTACCAAGCCATGGTGCTTATTCACTGATTAATGTGTCCATTTCCAAAATTATTTGTGAGTGTAGGAACTGGCCTCCCCATTACAGCCACACGTGCCTGCCAAGGATGTATAGACTTCGAATATATGAGCTACAAATCTATGTTTGCATCTGTGGAGATGAGAAGGGCAGCAGAATAGCTTCACATAAGAGACTTCCAAGCTAAGTGAGAATTAATACTTAGAAATCACCAAGGTAGCAGGCACTGTACATGAGAGTCTGTCTGCATTCCTGCTGCTCCTCCTGCACTGGCAAGGACTCTGAATTCTTAGAATAACCAGATTTCTATGGTATGGTATGGTATGGTATGGTATGGTATGGTATGGTATGGTATGGTATGGTATGATATGGTATAGTATGGTGTGGTGTGGTATGGTATGGCATGGTATGATAAGATAGTTTCTAATGTAGACTAGACCAGTCAGAGCTGTGGTTCAACTTCCTCAGCCTCCTGAGAGATGGAGTCAGTGATGGGATGACAGGTGTGAGTCACAACAGTCATGACAGCCACAAGTTAATGTGACTTCTCTACAGAGTCACAAGTCCATGCATCCCACACACAAAGTAATATTGTTAACAAAGTATAGTTAAAGTGCCTTCTATCATGGTCCCACCACCTAACCACCAAGTCATCTGGATTTATTTTACAGGGTATATGTGCCCTGTTGGCTTCTAAACAGGTTCTTTCAAGAAAAGTCAACTTTATTTTATTGGGAAGAAAAAATATAAAACAGAGCAGAGGTTCCTATGAGCATTTGAAGATCATAGAGTTACCTGGGCAACTAAACTCCCCAAGAAGTTAATTTCCACACTCAGGTCTCTCCAAATGGATCAGTAGCTACAAAAATCTATGTAAAATGGAGAACTCTAATCTTCACTACCATGTATTATATTATTTTTTGCAGGATTAATAGTTATAATTATTAGTTATATTAGTTAATATATAGTTGATATAACTTAATATTGACTGTAATATTTCTTTCATGATCAATTAAAAAGCTGAATGGGTATATTCAACTCTCCCATGGTGTTACACAAAATAAAAAACATCGTGGCTGTATAAAAAAGGAGGAAAGGTCAAGAGTAGACGAGAAGAAAAGGGAGAGGAAAAAAGAGGTGGAAACAGAGATGTGTCCCTATATGCTGTAAATACTACGCATGCTCTGCAATACTTCAGGGGAAGGAAACAGAAGTTTAGGGTGAGTAATTATATAGTGTGATGAAAAGCTTTAGGCTACACAAGACAGAACATTTCAGTGCCCAGCCTTTCTTACATAGCTCCTTCATGGTGAAGAAACAAACAAAGGAGGACTCCAGAAAGATTTGAGAGCTGTGTGTGTGTGTAGTACAAGCATGTGTATATTTGTGTAGGCCTGTAAGTTTGTAGGGCTCTGCAGGTATATGTGTAAGATGTGCAAATGTCTATAGGCATGTAGATATGTATATAGATAAGTAGTTGTATATATATATATATATGTGTGTGTGTGTGTGTCTAGGCATGTAGTTGTGTGTGTGCACACACATGATGCAGGTGTGGTACATGTGAGCAAGGAACATTTCAAGAGTGTGCACACTGTCAGCTCTGACCAATGCCCTCCTATTTGAGCATCACTCTCTATTTCATATCACACCATCACACTTAAATCATAGTGCTATAAAACTCCTTCAAGCTTCCCACTGAAGACCCTGGAAATGTACAGAAAGCAGATCCACATCGCTCTCTCATATCTGCTTTCTCATCTGTTGTCTTATACTGTCTTTTAGTCTCTCTCTTTCCTCAGAAGTAATGCTCTTAGAGCTTCCACCGTGGCTGCTCCTGTCTTAATGAATTATGGCTGTGGATTTTACAGTTTCAGGAGCAGTCATCTTGGGCTGTGAATCACGCAGCACCTCTCAGCCTCCACCCTGTCTCCGGGAAGAGAGATGAGGTGAACAGAGTCCTCTCGTATGACACACGTCACTCTAACTGAGGCATCCTTGCCTTTCTTTCTGTGTACATCTGGAGTTGAGACCCTCCAGGCTCTCCTCCAAAATGTCCTTCTGTGATTGTTGATAGCAGTCTGAAATTCAGGCATAGCCCAGGCAGAGGCATGCAGGCTCCTGCCTGCCCTTGAGAGGCTAAGTGCTCTTTACAACCCCTGCTCTGCTCACAGCAGTGCTTGGAGCGGACTGCACTGGAAATTCCAGCACTGAATTCCGAGTCAATCGGGCCACACCAAGCAGAGCCTTGGAGAGCCATTGTTTACATGTTAAGGTTCTTGCTTGGGATGAAGGTTAGCAGAGTTTAGTGAAAGTCAATTTTAATGAGTGCTGCTTCACTCTATGCGCTTACCTCAAGAAAATGTTCTGCCTGCTGCTCTCGATCCAATTTCCTTGAAGTCGTGGTAATCAGACCTGTGTAGAAATGAGAATATTTTACTTTTAAATATCTGGGGCAAGTAGCTCACTGAATATGGCAAAAAAAGAGTTCAGTTAAAGGGAAACGGAAAATGATGGAGAATGGCATCACTCAACTGAGCAGAGATGCTCAGACTTATTCTTAAAGCAAAATCAAATGTACTAAGAAACTATGGATTGTAGAACAATCTCAGTTCTACTTAAACACAGAAGAACCACTGCTATCTGGGAGGAATGCAAAAATGCCTAAGAAACATTGTTTTTCTAATATGAGGCAGCCTCCCAAATTAATTTACGTAGAAATGTAGTTCTCTAGGAGCCACATTAGAGGTTGTTAATATGTAGTTAACACTGACTAGATTCCAGCTATGAGATATCACTTTTTTTATTTAACTTTATATCCCTACATAATTTGGAGTTACATTTTCCAAGATGGTAATTTCTGCAACAACTATACTTGTACACATAATTGCTCCAAGTTCAATGGCTCTCACAACAAACACCTCACTATAATGTGATCGCTCTGTTTTATGTATTTGGATTTTTATACTAAGATATCCCATGTGGAAGGACCTAGATCTTCTTCCCATGTCTATAAAGACAAAGGAAGTGAGGAGGCTACCTCTGTGGCCTCTTGTCTTATTGCACAAATTGTCTTTTGCACAGTTTACTGTTTTTATTGTGAAATGGCCATTAGAAACCCAAATTTACTTTCCATTTCTCCTTCATAACATCTCTGAAAAAAAGGCAAGTTCTTTTTTCTTTTCAGTGCATGGTGATTGACACAGAAAGAACAAAGAAATACTATATATGGAGAAGGTTTCTGGGGTCTGAAGGGAAGTTCTTGACCTTAGGCTGCTGAGCTATAGAGGGGTGGGTAGGAGGCCATAGATTCTAGAGAAACAAGAAGTCATAGGAAATTAAATGATGCCTTGGTTACATCCAAAATAATATCTCCGAGTAGCATTGTCCTCTCCCAGCAGGCACCCTCCCTTCACCCTGGCAAGTCTCAGCGGAACCTAACTTCTGCTTCCTTTGCACCAAGAACCCATTTGTCTGGCTCACCCTAGATTTTTCTTTCCTTTCTTTTTTGTTTCCTTTTCTTTTTTTTTTTTTTGTTGTACTGCAATGATATATTGTTAATGGAGTGCAAAGTGATGTTATAATTCATAAATGACATATGGAAAAGATTCTCAAATAAACTTACATATCAATCAATAAAGTACTTATTTTGTGGTGAGAACACTTGAAATTCACATTCTTAGCAAATTTGAAATGTATAACACACTTTTATCAACTAGTTGTATCCACAGACTTTTCAGATTTGACTTGTGTTGGCCAATCTGATGATGATGCTACATGCCACCAGTACCTTCCTCTGTCTGTGATTTTCCAATGGACACATAGACATGACACAATGGGAAGACCCTTTTATTTGCTTCCAATGCTGTTACCCATCTTGCTCCTTACTTAGATAGAATAAAGGAGAGGATTCTGTTTTTGCCTTTGGATTTGCTTTGTATGTGGAGCAGAACATCCTCAACACTGCCCCAATAGTGTTCAGAGAAAGAGCCAATGACTCTCTTTCCTCTTCACCATTGCAATACCCCCTGGAAGTTTGAAAATACAGATTTGTCACTCCACTTCATCTCTAATTTCCTGTATCAGGATCTGTAGATGAGGACTAGATGGTCCTCGCCTCTAAGAGCAAGGAGCTGATCAATATGACTCTTCTTTGCTGAATCTCACGAACACTTTCAGTGACATTCATCCAGAAACTGTTGTGACAAGGAAAGGTGAAGAGCAGCTTTCCTGGCTTCTTACTGACTGAGGGGCTGTGTGGTCTAACTCACACCATGCTGTCTGACAAGGTCATGTCAGGAAGGCTCTTTTCAACTGAATAGTAGCTGTTTTCATACAGAGTAAGAGAGGCTTTCTTTCAGTGTCTAGCCTCCTCAGAGGGAGTCCTATGTTACAGGACACAGAGGCAATGTGACATGCTTGCTATAAGAAGGCTATAGACATGTGGTAGTTGGAAAATTCTGCTTCCTACTACACATCTGTGGCTCTTTCATGAAAAAAAAAAAATAAAGAAAAAGCAAAAAGAAAAGTAGGTGCCATTGAACTCCGCTCCCCTTCCTCCTGTCACGTGATCAGTCAGCTGCCACAGTCAGCTTTTTCCTGGTGATTGTTGAGGAAGGCTTCAGGAAATTTGCATATATTTACATTGCTCACATGGATCCCAGAGAGCAGCCCAGTGTCTCCCATCTGTGTTCTCCATGAGTGACTTCATCAGCTCACAGAGAAGGAGACTGGAAACATTTTACTCAGCAGTGGACTGCAGCTAGGAAGCCAAGGGTGACGGCTCCTGGAGGGAAGCCATAGGAAAGTCCCAGCACACAGTAGTACTCTGGGCTTCTGGCACCTGTATGTTCTCGGGTGTAAGTAAAAATACAGGGGATGAGAGTAGAAATGGTTAGAAAAGCAGATGAGATTGAATGGGGGTAGTGAGTGTGCAATAGGTACATGGTTTCTTTTGAGAGCAGAGAGAGTCCTTTGTATATCACTAAGGTAATGTTTGTGTAGTTTAGTCTATACTCTGGAAACTGTTGAATTCCATACTTTATGTGGGAAGATGTCATTTTGTGTAAATTATATAACAACAAATAGATCAAAATCTGGGAAATCATAAACTTTGCCTTCCAGGTTTTCACACATCTGTACAATTGTGAAGTGAGAATACGGAATGAATGAATGAATGAGTTTAGCAATCGGGCTTAAATTGGGGTTTCAATGAATGAACAGATTATCAGGTTTGTCTATGGGAATGTGGAACTAAGAAGCAGTGACGTTTTGGGGCAGGTGGTGCTAGAGTGATGATTCATGATTATTTGCACTGAAAATCAAGTCTTGTTATCTGGTCAGTTCTATGAAAACCCAAAAAAATGGTAAAGTTTACTTTCTAGAGAGGTACATGGTTGGGATTAACAGCAAGGTATCAAAAGCTCAGCTGTTTTCTGCAGTCAGAAAGGAATTCTGGGAGTCATCACTCACAATCGTAGGGATTCCCTGAAAGACTAGCTTCATTTGCATGTTGTATTATACATAAACACATGCATTGGGCCTTAAAATGGAGTTAGTTACGATAAACCAGAACAAGGCTCCCTTTAACGACACTGACTCACGCATGTGGAAAGAAATCCCATTCTGCAGCCTATGTAAGAGAGAGGTGTGGACACTGCACATGAACTTGTAGACACCTGGGACACACTTAAATGATGAAAGAGTTTCTAAAATAAGCCAGTAGCCTACTTTGTGGGGTGAATAGACTATAAAAGCAACCATATAATTTCATATGATTCCTTATACAAACCTCTGACTAGGAAGGAGGAGGAGCCAGTCGTAAGTAAATGACATTTAGTAAGCTGGTAAATGATTGGAACAGGGCAATTGCTTTAACAATAGTTGCCTTTGACTTTGTCGTTAAGAGGGCAGGGTTAGGGTTAGGGTTAGGGTTAGGGTTAGGGTTAGGGTTAGGGTTTAGTCTGAGAAGCAGACTAAAAATGTGGCTGCCAGTTCAAAAGGACTGAAGTTACTCTATGTAGCTGTGGTCAGAACAATGATACACATAAGAATGTCCTTTTTCCCCTGGGCTCTCTCCCTGAAGGTGTCCTGGGTCACAGCTGTGTAACTACTAACAGGACATTCACATTTTCTTTAAGTGCGGGTCTTGACTGGTTCACTATAATTTTCCCAGAGGGCAGAATGCCAGGCTTGCTATTAAAACATCTAACTAGAATTTGTGCTACCCTTAGTACTTTCTGTTTCATGCCTACCATGCGTGGCACTCTGAACTTCCCCATATCCTTGCAAATGGCCCACATATTGCTTTTCCTGTGCAGCCTTCCTAGACCTTTCCCCCTACACACAGCTGCAGGACACTTATTTACTGAATCCCCCTTGAGATGACAGCCCAAGAAGCCAGACACTTAAAAGGTGGTTCCCCAACCTAAGTATCCAGGTCAAGTGCTTGTCTTGTTTGCTGGGTCCTTAAATTTTGCTCAGAGGGAACCCAGACTGTTTCTCTGCTTGTTGAGGTTTTCTCTAATAGGACACATGCAAAGGGACAATGAATGGGCATTACTCACCTGGTGCTCTTGATCCTTAATACAGAGATTTGCAATGTCATAAGAGAAAATTGTTCCAAGAAAGGATGAGAAATACAGTGTTGTTTCTTTATTCAATGTGGTCTCGATGCATAGGGACTATGTAACCTGATGGCTTCTGAAACTAACAACTATCACTTAATTATTTTCTGTTCTCTTACCCCTTCCTCCCTCCTTAGTATTAAAGCCAGGGCTTCCCTTCTTACCTAAAGCAGTTTATCTTTGATCTTGTGCTCATGGATTCTCATTTATGTATCTGTGCACATACAATTTCTCCATATTTTAATTTCTGTCTAACTTATAGAAATGTGAGAGAATAATAATATAGTAATGGTTAATATATACTATTACCATATATCAGATACTGTCCTAAAAAGTTCACATCTATGTATGGTCTTGCAGGCTCCCACAACAAATCAGATACTGTATAACCTAAGTATGTGTGCCCATATGTTCACTTGTGTGTGCCTATATGTGGGCCAGATATTGATGCTGGGAATTTTCCTTTATTACTCTCTGCCTTGTTTTTTGAAACAAGACCTCTGTATAAACATGGATCTTACTTATTGGCTAGACTGGCTGGCCTGAGCTGCAGGTTCTACCTGTCTCTACATCTCCAGCACTGGGGCCTTAGCCACATGCTATGTCCCATCTTTTTCTGTGGATGCTTAAGATCCAAGGTCAGGTCCTCATGCTTGAGCAGAAAAGTATTTTATTTTATTTACAGAGACGACTGCCCAGCCCAGTTCAGCTTTTTAAACAGACTTAATAGTTGTTTTCACTTCAAGTTCATTTTTCTTCTCTTCTGACATTTCAGAAAATTAAGCTAAACTACCATGATGGTTTATCTTCACTGCCTATTTGGCTGGATTTAGAATTACATAGGAGACACATTTCTGGATATGGCTATGAATGTGTTTCTAGAGAGGCCTGGGGAACGAATATCTGGATCTGGGAAAGCTATTACTTGGGATGGGCTCCTTGGGTGAATAGAAGTGGGGAGACATTTCTTGACCATAGGCACAATATGACCTGACAGTCCCATTGTCATGCCTTTCTCACCATGATGAACTGTGTACCTTTAAACTATGAGCCCCTCCAAGACTTTCTTCTTTATGCTGCTCTTCCGGAAATTTTATCCCAACAATAAAGAAATAACTCATATTGAAAATTGCTACTATGAAGTGAGATTGGTTATTGTGATCATCTTACTATGAGGCTCTCAGGAATTTGAACTAGTTTGCAAGAGAAATATGGAAGAATTTGGATGGACAATTAGAGATGCCCAAGCATGTGGTAAGCAGAGTCTAATGGACCATTCTGGTGAAAATATTAAATCAGAAAGCAGATATACAGGCAGTAAAGACTGTGCTCCTATAGTATTAGAAGGGACACTGGAGAATTAGGATAGACATCATACATATTATATTCTGACAAAGAATTTAAAAGCATACTGCTCATGCTATGCAAGTTTAAGCAAGAATAAATGAAAAAAATAATGCACTTACTTTTTGTGAAAGAAAAATTTCCAGACAATATAATATGCAGGCTGTGTTATGGTTACTGTCTACTGTTCACAGTTTCTGAAGTTAGATAGATCAAAGATTTAAGAAATATGCACTTTGGCTAGGTAAAAGGCATGAGTGAATTTAAAAGAGGCAGGCAAGGTAGTCATGGAGAAAGTTACTTTTATTGTTAAGATTAGTGTCACTAAAGAGAAAAATCTGTCCTCTTTCTGGAACAACAAAGAAGGTGCCCTGAGGACAAGATCCCAGTCAACAAAGGCACCAACTTGTAAAAATGGCAATTTGTTAGAAAGGAGAGCAGATTTGAATTGGGAATGCAGTTGATGGGATGGCATAAGACTGTGCTTGAAAACAATCAACTAGAAAATGGTGTTCCAAGATTCAGCAACCGAGGTACACAGAGGTCAGTCCAGCTGTGACGAGCCCAGACTACAATTCACATGTCTTCAGGACTTCACTGTCTTGGCCACATTTTACTGGTTTTGCAGATATGCAAAATTCAAGTATTACAATGTCATGAAGGCTTCCAGGAGAGGTTCAGAATGCTACTGTGGCCAGGCATGGAGCGGCAGAGGCAGGTGCCCTGTAAAGGAGCCCTGAAAGGCTGTTGCATGAAGTTGTACAGGTGAAGCCTACCAAAGGTGCTGGATATGCCATGGCTGTGGAGTGTCTTCAGAGGAAAACTCAGGCATCAAGACTAGACAGCTTGTGTGCTGGAGCCAACAGAAGTGGAGGGGCAGGGTTATCAAGCCTGTTGGGGCTCAGATAGCAACTGCCAAGTGTCCCAGAGCTGTGTGGCTTCATACTTGTCCTGCTTGCTTTCAGCCTTGCTTTGGCTCTTTCTTGCTATGCCCTGATTCCTCACTCTTAGAGTAGAAATGTTTGATTTGTTCTATTGTATATTGCAAGTATTCACCTTGAACGTTATTTTCCTGGACCAACAGTTAAGATACTATCTTGAGTTCCAGAAGCGTCATTGGGATTGAGGCTTTCAGGCAATATTTGAACTGTTAAGCCTTAGAGGACTCTTGGAGATACAGGAAATGCGTTGTTTAAATTATAAAATCTATATTATATGGGAGTTACCTAATGGAGAAAGATGTTGTTGTTGTTGTTTGTGTGTTTTATTTCACATGATATGCTTAAGTGTCAGGTTGGCAAAGAATGGACTTCTGATGATTAACCTTCATTGTCAGCCTAACTAGATTTAGAGTTATCTGGGAGATATACCTTAGTGTCTCTAAGAGTATTTCCAGAGAGGATTAGGTTGGGGAGACCTAATCTTAATGTGGGTGGACTGTCCCGTGGGCCACTGTCCTGAACTAGATAAAGGAATGAAGGAGAAGATGAGGTGAGCACCAGCATTTATCTCTGATCCTGTGAGGCTGCAGGCCCATGAGCAGAAACCATCCAGAGAGGAGCCAGCACCTAAGGGAAAATACCTGATATTTCAAACATTCCCTTCCTGGGAAAGGGACTTTAATAATAGAACAGATTGTCTCCAGGTACAGGTAAACCTTAAGGACCACTGCTAAATGTTGAAACATCCCTAGAATTCAAAGTAGCCAATATATAACAAGTATCACTAGCCCAAGCTTGAACCAATCCCAAGACTGTGACCCCATAGCTCTGAAGACCCTAGAGCCCGACCCTCAATAAAAACTCTTGCCTGGTGCTGCTCAGGGTCCCTCCTGCTGCCCCGGTGTGTTGGTAAGGAGTGACCCAAGCTAGCTTGTCAATAAAGAGACTCTTGGCTGTTGTATCAGATCGGTCTCTTGATGGTTTTGGGGGGTCTGGATGCTGGGCACAACAGACCCCTCCTTTCTGTTCTCTGAAAGCAATGTGACAGCCACCTCATGCTTGTACACCAGGCTTTCTCTGCCATGATAAACGTATCACTTACACTGTGAACTAACTCTGCAGAAATGGTGAGTAGCAGGAAGTGCTCACGTGTGCTCTGTTTAGTTTGTTCAATTGTTTTTCCCTCAAATTAAACACCAATACACACAGACTTTCCCAAAGGGAAAATGCAAAAAGGTTCTCCAATGTATAAGTGCATGTTCCTAGTGATAAAGTTTACACATTGATGATTGCCACCTCTGGAAGAGAACTTCCAGAAGACTTTGACTTACAGAATCTTTTTCTTCCTTAGCTTGTAGTCCTCATTTTTTTTTTTTTAAATTCTACCCATAGTATTTTTATATGGATATAAAGCTATTTGTTGAACTTGGAAAGAAATAAAATGGACACAAACATAAACTTTAGGCTTAGAGGTAATATTAAATCAAGTATCAGGACTGCTTAATTCTTTTTTTCTTTTAAATCTGAGCTGGAAAGATTGTTCAGCTGCTGCTCTTGCACAGGATCTAAGTTTGGTTCCCAGAACCCACATGGAAGGTCACAACCTTCTGAAACTTTAGAGGATCTGATGCCTTCTGCTGGTATCCCTGGGTACCAGGCACGCATGAGTAACACACACGTATATGTAGTCATATGCATAACAGCATCTTTAAAATATAATAAAATAGAATTACTTAGTAATATGTAATCTTAGATTTGAACATAAATATGCACAGATGTGATTTCTTATAAAGAAAAGAATAAGGAGAAAGGATGGGAACTAAGATGTTGGTTATGAAGGGATAAGAAGGATTATGGAAACTGTCCCTATTTGATGTTACGGTGCTTGGTCAGGTGTGAGGATCTCGAGTTGCTCCATTGAGCACATAAGCTCTGCTATTAAATTTTCTTATGAAAATTTGACAAGGGACACCCACAGAGCTTAAGCCTGCGACTAATGCTTTTCTTTATAAATAGTAATTTACAAGATGCTAATAGAAGCTTCAGAACTCCACTGGTGAGAGTATGTTACACAGAAGCATGGAGACAAGCTTGGTTCACAGCTGCTGGCTCTGTAACAGATACACTTCATTTTCCTGGTTGTGCAAGCCAGTGGACAGCATTTTGCAAGTCTGTCTTAGCAGGAGATACATCTCAGTGTTCCTCTCTGCCAGAGAGAGGCATTTTCCCATTTGGATTGAGGATTCTATAACTGCCAGATACAAAAGCCAGCTTTTGAAAGAAAAGGTAAGGTGTGCGCAAGTGTCTTTTACCTTCCCCTCATGCCTGACACCCATTGAGAGGTACCCATAACCTGGAAGGAGTACACTGAAGCTCGGCAAGCCCTTCCCTGTTACAGAACATCTGCTGTAGAGTAGAAGGCTAAAGGGCATCTAGGCCAAGGTGACTTACTGTCAGAATAAAGAGTAAGGTAGGGCCAGTGAGCAAAGGAGTAACTGGGATGCTGCTGAAGGGGAAGGGCTTTTCCGACTACCTTCCTCCTCTTTAGAATTCTGTCTCAAAGCTGGTGTTTCTGCCTCACAACCATACATGCTCACACCTGTACACATGCATACACACGTATAATAAGGACTAGTTTTGTCAGGGTGCCTGGATACTTCTTAGGCCCATCTGTTCTCACAGTTCTTCTCTGGATCAGAATCCTCCTCATCACACAGAAAATCTGGGCTCTGCTCTACGACTCTGCCTAGGTTGAGGAAGCATTTATGCACCTGATAATGTCTCTAGGCAGTTTTGCTGTACTTTGAATGCTTATTGGATTCTTTCAGAGAAATTACCTGCAGATGGCAAACCAGTATTAAGAATGTCATAGGAAATGATGCCATCCTTAGGTGCCATTAACACATCACTGGTGTGTGGACTCAGATGTGCAATATGGCATGCATCTCTTTTATCTTTCTGCCAAGATATTTTTGCATAATTCCAAATACTGTGTGATGAAAATAAAGGACTAGAAATGGCTGGAAACCTAAATTCAGTTAAATAGAAGGGCCCTAGGGATTATCTGGTATGGGAGGCATTGGGAGGTCTTGTTAGCAGTGTACTAAACAGCGGCAGGCTTGGCCTCTGTGTGTCTAGCTTCCAACCTCAGATCAAACCCAGGCAGCTGCATGCCTTTTGGCAAGTTACTTAGCTTCCTAAATTTTTGTAAAATGAAATTTATTAAATTAAGTAATCCATTAAACATTCTTGGCTTGGTTCCTCCAACATACTAAATGCCTGAATGAAATTATTATTATTCTTATCAACCAGAAGAATAGCCCTGGGGCTATCCTATGCATCCCACAGCTTAACCTTGTTTTTCTGGTCTCCAGGGCCCCTCCTACTGTTTCAAGGGCTAGTGTAACAAAAATCTTGTCTACTCCTTAGCCTGTTCCCTGGCAGATAAGTAAGCTGTGTCTAATAGTTTAAGTAACTCACTCAAAGACTCATTGGTGAGAACTGTTGTATGTAAGTCTATATGTTTGTCTGCTACATCTCATTGAGAGGAGCAGTACATCCTCAATGATTAGTGTGCCAGGGATTAGCACTGAGGGTTAGCTGGGGGATGGAGGCAATGAAGAAGTAGGGACCATTGCTGGGCATTAATGTCAGCTGTGTGCTAGAAGCATTGGGGAGTTTTTATAGATCCTGATATTGGGTCCCACATCTAAAGGCTCTACATATTGTTACAGGTTGAATCCTAGGCCTTAGGTGTCTCTGAAACATCCTGGGCGGTTTTGAGGTTTAGCTAAGATTAAAAGCCACTATCTATATTGTTGTTATGTTCTTAGTGATAGGGTCATAGTAATCAAGCTACGACTTATCTGGATGATTTGGTGTCACCAGCAATAACCATACTGCCCATAATGAGCAGTTCATGGAGTGTAGCCCACTGAATGCTCTCATCTGAACTCAATAGAATTTTATTCCAAATCCCTCCAGCAAAGGACCACAGTAGGTAGCTGTCATATGCCCCAACTTTCATCTGACATATGCTTCCACTTGTCTTCTTAGGACTCATCTTGGCTACTTTACTCTGGAGGTTTTGTTTTCTTTTCTGGTTGTAGTGTTCTCCCTGCCTGGCTGGCTCTTGGTGTTCCCATGGTTTAGAACTAGCAGAGGTTCAGACATTATCTCCTGGTGATGGTTACTCTTTCTACACATACAGAAGAAGGCACAGTGGGGGAGAACCCAGTAATGCACTACGGCCACACTTGGCATTACAGGACTGAAAGCCCAGTGAGGAAGATGGATCCGCATTGGAAACACTTCAGCAGAAAGTGTGATTTAACATATACTCCAGGGAAATCAAGATGTCCTGAGGAAAGATCACAGATGGAGCAGTAAAAGCGAGTAAGCTGCATTTATACCTGAAAATTAGTGGTCAGTAAAATGATCAGATTTCCAGAGACCCTGGAAAGGATAAATGCCAAATCAGTCTGTGGTTCGGGACAGAAGCTTAAAGAACTCTTAGAGGTGAAGTAGGGTTTAAACACTGGCTCTGCAGCTTCTTTGCAAAGGTGGGTTCTGGCTACTCTGACCTCAGTACCAGGCTTACTGAGGAGGCCCACAGATGACAGGTTAACCTGGATCTCTAAGGAGCTGGGAAAGCATTAATAGTGGCAAGCAAGAGGACTCAGATGGGAAGGTTGCTGCCACCAGCCCTGCTGACTGGAGTTGGATCCCCAGAACCCAAGTATTAGACAAAGAACCAACTCTGCAAAGTTGCCCTCCGGTCTCTACTTGTGTACTAGAGTATATGCACTTGGTGCTCTCTCTCTCTCTCTCTCTCTCTCTCTCTCTCTCTCTCTCTCTCTCTCTCTCTCTCTCTCCCTCCCTCCCTCCCTCCCTCTTTCTCTTCCTCTCCCCCCCACACACATACACACACACTGAATATTTTAATATGGGAAGAACTAAAGCAGATATACATCTATAAAAAAAAACAGTGCATCTGCTTTCCTACAAATGCTTAGACTTCATTTTTCTTTATCAATAAAACAGCTAGTCCATTGTGCATATGAACCATATTCTTCTTATTCATTTCTCTGCTGTGTAACACACAGGTGGGTGTGTGAAAGCAGTGTTGTAAAAAAAAACATGGGTGTGCAAGTGTCTCTCTGATGTGTTAATTTAAAGCAACTGAAACCATCATATGAAGAGAATTAAACTAGGCTCAGAAAGACATGACATGATTTCCTTTGCTTTTACTTCCTGGATTTTGCATAGAGACATAAAATCATCATGTATGGTACATGATAGAAAGTATAAAATTGTCTGGGGGTAGCATGGGGGTCATGGAAGATATGCTCAACATACAATTTTAAGTCTAAAAACCTAAAAATATTTTTTAAAACTTAAAAACCTATGCATTTTCTTTGTGTTAAAAATCATAAGAGCACAAGGTCCTGTTTCTCGCTGTACTCAGAAGGAGGCCTTATCATCTCAGCTTGGCCGCTCTGACAATGCCTGTGGGTCAGTAACCAGACAATCAGGAGAAGAAGTTTCCTCCTGTTTGTTCAAAAGATCATGGCACGTTCTTTAATTCCCCTCAGAGGTGTGAAAACAGGCACTGCACTCCCCTAAGAAATTATTTCACTGCAAATAATTTCTTCCCACATCTGTTTCCATGTGACAGCTAAAATCAAGAGGATGGATAAAGTGCAAATTACTCAGAGAATGTGCAAAGTCTTGAAAATGCATGTATACTTTGAAGACACAGTTTTTAAAGACCACTTTTATTCTATAAATTATAAAATGCCTCTTAGTAGCAATGTTGTGAAATCAAATTAAGAAGCACTGTTTATAAAAGAAAGCTTTGCATGTTATCAGCAACCTGTTAGTAATAAGAGAGAGAGAGAGAAAGGAGAAGAGAAAAGGCACATATGTACTCTGCAGTTGGTTTTTATATGACCCAATGCTTTAAATTCACCTATGCACTGGAAACTCTCCTTTTGTGCCACCCGTCTGAGAATTTGTGATAACCTCGTGGCTGGTTGGGGTTTATCTTTCTGCCATCTTGGTAAATTAATAGAACAGAAAGGTCTCAGGAGAATATTTAATGGCTTGTAGACAAACAATTTGTGAAGCAGTATAATTTTAACAACCGCCATTTTGGTGTTCTAATTGCAAATAGCCTCCATAACTGCTCATTAGCGTTTGTCCAACAGGGCTCTGCTTCAAGACACTGTGTTAAAGCCAGTAAAGTCACACTTCCTGAAATACTCTGAAATCTGCAATTTTCTTCCTTGATAAACTTAAAAAACTGATCTACATTTTTTACTATGGACTTATGGTGGTGCATGTCCCCCACTGAACTGTGTGGAAGCCATGTTCCTGCAGGACTTGGTCTTTCCTTTCTATGGGGCCTTAGGAATTGGACTCAGTCTTGGTGGAAGCCTTGATTCTCCTCAGCCATTTCATGGGTCTAGATGTCACATTTCCCACTGCTCTAATACCTTCCTCAATGAGATTCAAAGCAGTGGCACTTCATTATGTGCCTGTTCTTCAAGAGGCAGTACCATTCATTGTAAGAATGATGAACTCTGTACCCCATCATTTATCAACATAGAGGACATGTGCTTCTTTAAAAATATCGTGAGTTCCAGTTCTCCCCTCTATAGTAACAACAGTTTTTGGGTAGCCAATCATCTCTTTACCACTGGGGGTAACACGTGAAATTTTCTTTTTACATAAAACAAAGTAAAAATAAAGGGAGGTTTTAATGTTATGCTTAGTACCCTGGAGGAAAGGTCACGTCAGTCTAGACGAGGAGAGCTATATCCTCTTTTGTAGAACATGCTGTCAGCAACCCCTTTATGATTGTTATCTCTCTGTTGTTTTTACAGTAGCCTGTGACTTCCCCACATCAGCCTTGATTTGAATCACAAGGGGTAAGATTTGTATACTGTAAAGATTTTTCACTTGTATGGGTTTAATAAAATTCTCATTGGCTAGAAGCTAGGCAGGAAGTAGAGGGAGAGTGACCAGACTAGGAGAATTCTGGGAAGAGAAAGGGCAGAGAATCAGTCATTAGCCAGATGCGGAGGAAGCAAAATGAAAATGCTGGAATGAGCAAAGGTGCCAAGCCTCGTGGCTAAACAGATAAAAATTATGGGTTAATTTTAGTGTAAGAGCGAGATAGTAATGTGTTTGAGCTACTGGCCTAGCAATTACTATAATCTTAATCCTCCAAGTCCATTATTTGAGAAGAGGCTCCTGGATATTTAAGAGTTTCTGGCCAGGACAGAAACTTCTGACTACAATATCATGTTCATTTTGGGGAGATGAGGTCACTGTTGGTGCCTCTCAGACTTAGCACGGGCTCTGTAAAAGGGCCCAAGGAATTAGAGAAACCATGTGTATTAAATAATCAGATAAGGCACAATGCATCTAGTTAAATATTTTTTGTTCATGTGTGTACATATGTGAGTGTATGTTTGTGCCTGTGTGGAGGTTAGATGTCAAACCTGGGCATTATTCCTCGGGTACTGTCTACCTTAGATGTTTTTAAGTGTGTGTGTGTGTGTGTGTGTGTGTGTGTGATTGAATAGGTGTGGAAATAAAGAAACAACCATAGGATCATCTCTTATTCTATAGTAGGGTCTAGGTATAGAACGCAGAGCATCGCACTTGGAGGCAGATGCTTTGACCTGCTGAATCTTTTTAATCAGCTCCACCTTGTTTTTTGAAACATTTCTCACTAGCTCAAAACTCTCCCAATAGGCTGTCCATGAATCCTAGAGATCTGCTCATCTCTGCCTTCCTGGAGTGGGATTGTGAGTGCATGGTACCACAGTGGGCTTTATTACAGTGGATTCTGGGAAGTGAACCCAGATCTTTCTGTTAGTGGGGCCAGTGCTTACTGACTGAGCCATCTCCCTAGTCCCATAGAAAACATTTGCTTCTGCTATTCAGTCAGGTAATGCTCTACACTGTGAGAACATTAATTCAGCACGGACACCATAGCTTTTAAAAACATACTCTTTGTGGAGCTTCCAAACAAACTCTATGCTGTGATAATTACTGTTTGGTGCTTTCAATATGAAATTTTACAGGTCCACAAAAGCCATGTTGTTTTTATCCCACATCAGAGTCAGCAGTCTACGCAGTTAATGAGGTTAATGGAGCTGGCTGGGTGGGGGTGGGTGGTGGCAGATTGCCAATGTTCATGACTTTCTAATATGTATTTTATTTTCCTTTTGCTTTTACTTCCTGTTTAAATAAACTGTTATTTGTCCAAGAGCATGTCACATATGAACAGAGATTATTAGCCTGCTAACCATAGAAGTCAGCCAATATTTCACTTCCCAAAATAGAAGAAAATATCAACCTCAGGTTATTCCATCCACAATGTCTGTAAGAGTTGATAGGAATGTGCTACAGGTTTCTTCAGTCTTGCCTTACCCAATGGGTGAGTTAGCTGGCATTTGAGAATTGTTAAGTTTGAGAATAGGAGTAGGAAGAGGGTCAGTCTTAAGTCAAGCTCTGGGAAATGCAGTGTCTTTTGAACAAATGACTATGCACAGAGCCTGAGGGTGAATTTTCAACCCTCATATAACACGGAGCAGGCACAGTGCTACTGTGGCTGTAACTGGCATGTCCTGGAATTAGCTCCTGGTTTCCCATTTATCCAATGAAATTATTTAATGTTGCCGCAATTGTAATTTTGTTGGCACCACCTCAATGCCCTAGGGCCAAAAAGACCTGGGTTCAAGGCTAGATCAATTAAGGTTAAAGCTGTGTGAGTGAGTTTTGTTTATTACCATGGAAAGGAAAGTTATTGAAAGACTTAGCAAACCAAAATAGGGAAGAGAATCTTGTATACTCTGGGCAGTTGGTTCTGTTTTCTTTTTGGTGGACATACAGACATCATGAGTCTCTAATAGGGTGTTTAACTATGTTCTAGTTCCCTTTCTGTTGCTGTGATAAAATATCCAGACAAAAAGAAACACAAAGCAGGAAAAGCTTCGAGATTACTGTTCTAGGCCACAGCCTATAATATCAGAGAAGCCACAGAGGCAGGGGGTTGAGACAACACAGAGAGAACTGAGCACAGACATGCTACCTGTCTCCTACTTTGAGCTGATCTAGCTTTCTATTTGTCTTATGTAGTTCAGGATTGTCCAGGGAATGGGGCTCCCCACAGGGAGCTGGGCCTTCTGCCATCAATTAACAAACAAGAGATTCTTCACAGATATGCCCTCAGGTCAATCTGATCTAGGCAATCCTTTATGAGCCTCTTCCCAGTTGACTCTAGAATGTGAAGTTGACAATTAAAGCTAACCATTACAATTACAATGCTATCCCTTCCTCTAGCTCGGCATCTGCATGCTTGCCCTTTAAAAGGTGATAAGAGTAATACAGAATGTGCAGTGGGTGCAGGCACACTTAGAGAAAGAAACATCAAGGAAGGGTTTGTCAGACTGCCCTTAGCCAAGGAGGTGAGTGAAGCAGCTTTACTCTAATGGAAAAAAAAAGGGGTGGAGGTGAAGGATCTGCAAAATTGTCCCCACATTGCTTCAGGAGACCTTAGGATAAATCTTTAATTTTTTTATTACATGCTATTGGGAATGAATTTAAAATAAATAGACTAAGACAACATTAAAACCAAGCAACTGGTCCCAACCAAACTGCAGGTGGTGGGGCTGCAGGAGAAAACCAGTCCATTACCATGAAGGAAGCCTCTCTCTACCTGTGTCTCCCTCTCCATCCTCCTTCCTTCTCTCTGGTGCTAAGCAACTGTAGAGACCAGTCATCCTGATGTGCTTGAAGACTGTTGTGAGTTTATCCGTGAGAGTTCTAGTGTCAAGTCTTGTGCAAGCAGAGCTGGTTGGCTGAACTTAGTTGCAGAATGCATCTGGAGCTGAGCCTCTGGGATTCACTTATAAATAGAATATGTTCAATGCTGGATGCTAGTGACAGTGTTTGAAGCTGTACCTTGATATTCACTTTGGTTTGCGATTGAGGAATCTCAGGTTCGATACTCCGTTCACATAAGTAAGGATCCTGCTCAGAGACCCTCAGAGTTGCTTTAGAACTTTCTTTGTGCTTATTCATGTGCTTTCACATTTCTAAGCCTCTCCATGGCTTCTTTCTGAGGCAGCTGACATCAAATGATATTTTCCAACTATTCCCTTTATGCACATTAAATTTCATTTATCTCAAAAGAATTCTGAATTACTGTTACTAGACTACTAAGTAAGACTGTGGTGCCAGCAGGTGAGGTTCTGAGTACTAGAAGGATCAGCTCATTTCCCAGAGGTTTTGCAGTTAGTCCAATGAGGAAGTTTTGAAACTCTACCATATGGATTGACTGTAGCATCTTTATTCTTAATCACAAAGACACAAGACTTTGCTTCCTTTTAAATTCTGTCCTCTATTATTTCTAGAAAATTACTTCTTCAGTAAACCCAAGTATCTAAAACTATGTATAAATGGCTTTCCCATTCTCTTACCCGTCTTTCTTTTACTAACTACTATGTGTGTCCAGATTATAAGAGTCTGCCCTTGAGTTTTGGCTCTTGGTGGGTTGGGGAGTCTCTCTCATTCCCTTCTGCCCTGGTCCTGCTTCTGGAAGGCAACAGATGCAGATGTGGAAAGTCTTTCACCTTGAGACACTGCGCAGTTTTGGGACCCTTTACTGGGACCTAAGCGATTCAGGTGCCTCTCCTAAGGGTTCTTAATACGTCATCTTTTGCATTCCAGGATTTCCTTCAAAGGGATTCCCTCCCTTGAGCTATGTCCTTCTCTAGACCCTCTCTCACTAAATACTTTCTTTTAATGTAGTCTTTATACTCAAAATAAATTCTAATACATTCACTGTATAATTATTTATCATCAGAGTCTACATGCTTCCTAATCATAACATAAATCTTATTTCTATTACTAATTTTCTTAAGCCATTACCTTTGGCTTTCCCTTGGCCAATGTCTCTTTCCTTGCCTGGTCTACACAGCTGTCTCAATGGCTAGGCTCTTCTTTAAAAAGAAAAAGAAAAGGCTTAAATGTTGTTACTGCCCTCTCTTGTCACTCCCCTGAAATATCCAAGATTCATTGTCTTTCTTCTGACCTGGAGCCAAAGCTGTCCTGTTGGAGTATATGCCCCTTATGATGATCATCCTGCCATCCTCATTGGGAACATGTATAATGAAAAGACTGTACTGTGTACTTAACCAGTAAAGCCTAAATTTAATATTTTGTACAGATACATTTACAACCTTGGTACCAATAAGGACTATGGCAATACTGAGGCCTTCATATGTGACTCTTGGGTAAAAGAATGGACATCTAGATGCAAAACCACAAGCACTGCTGAAATCCTCCTGTCATTATGTGTCAATAATTTTCATAAATTTGTTTATTTAACTTGTTGGTTTTGGCTCTATTTCTGAGTCTTTTGGAGACTACCAGAGAGAACTTAAAAGACAGAGTAGGGGAGTGAGAATGTCCAGGTTCAGCTCCTAGCCTAATGCTTCTCAGCTTAGAAACTGTGAGCAAAGAACTCTAGCTCTGCATTTCAGCTTTCACCTGTGTAATGAGAAGGGCTAAATCTGTCCTCACAACTCCAGGGAGCACAGAAGACAGGAAGTCCTGGAACACCATCCATAACACCAAGTATTCAGTGTGGTTTTTGATCTTCTGTGTGTTGACCTTTTATGCTCTTAAGTAGCTACTCAGATAGAAATAACAAACAACTACCTTATTAATTAATTAGAGTCTGGAATGTGTTCAGAAAACCTTGCAATAGTAATCTCTACTTTAACAAGTAGTTAAGTGCTTGAGGGGCTAGTTTTGAGGAAAAGGTACTTAGAAGTTTGTTCCTACAGCAATACTTTATAGTCAAACCACCATGACCAGTGAATTCCATAAAAACGGACACATATTTCCCCAGCACACAAAACAGGTCAGCATGAGGGTTCAAATGCCCAAAGTGTCTTTGTTAAGTAGTCCTAATTTAAAGCTGAGGGTTTTTTAGTGTCTAGCAAGCACCTTCTGCTGCTCTGAGGAGGCCTGCACGTATTCCCTTTTGGTCGTGTGCACTCTGCATCTTGTACAAATAAGTAGGTATTTGTAGCTGTTGATTTTCTTTTACTTTGTTCTCCTTTCAGATAAAGGAATGGTGGCTTTGGGAGGTAATGGTCTTAGCAGAAGATGGTGAGGAGGTGTGGGAGTTTGGAGAGCAAGGCTGGCCATCCTCCTGGCTGCACCTGTATCAGACATGATGTAACTATTACAACAGCATCATCCTGGATCCTCTGCCAAGTCTGTAACCCCTTGATAAAGGACCTAGGTCAGAGATGTTTGGCTCTCAGATGCTCATAACCCAGCTGCCTTTTCATTCTTGCTTTCTTTGCATGGTGCTGACACCCAGTTATACATAAAACACAAGTTTAGAGGTTGGAGGAAAAGTTTTATTTCATAAAGAAAGCATTGATTTCTGCAGCAAGAAAACAGCAATTAAAGTCTCTTTCACTGATTCCATCTCACCCTTGTCAGAATGGCTGTCATCAAGAAAACAACAGCAACAGAAGCAGAAAAGAGAAAATAAGCATCAAATGTTGGCAAGGCTGTAGGGAAGGGAAATCCTTACACACTGCTGGCGGGAGTTTAACTGGTGCAGCCATTATTGGAACCAGTCTGGATGTCCCTCATGAAAGCAGAAGTAGAGCAATGGTTGGACTCACCAATTCCTCTCCTGCAAATGTTCCCAAAGGGTTCTGTGTCAGCACCACAGAAATACCAGCATAGGCTTATTGCTGCTACTCAAAGTTGCTAAGATGTGAATAATCCCAGATGTCCATCAATAGATAAATGGACAAAGAAATTGTGGTACATATACACAGAGGACTTACAGTCTGTTACAAAGAATGAAATGATACTGATTGCCAGAAAATAGAATCAGAGAAGCAAATAAGCCAGACTCAGAAAGTGATTTATCAGACATTGTCTCTCACATCCCAAATCACCGCCACCACCCACACAAACACCCACACATATGTGTAGGCATGCACACACATGTGAATGAGAGAGCGCAATAACAGAAGAAAGGAAACCAAAAAAAGGAACATTTCAAGTGGAGCAAGAGAAAACTCTATAGTAAAGGCTTTGCTCTCAGGCTTCAATATAAAGATATTCATTAAAAAGCATGTGTGTTAATACCTTTTTCTCTATAATTCTGCACTGGAAAAGTCCCACTTCCCACCTTACCTCCTTACAAATACAGCTTCCTTTCATCTAATTTTGTTGACTCCTTTGACAAAAATGTATTGGAACTTGTGGTGTCTGGAAAGAGAATGGTCTCCACAGGTTCATAGGTGTGATGCTCAGTTGGAACTGGGTGGGAAAGATTGGGAGCTGGGGCCATGTTGGAGGAGCTGTGTCACTGGGGGCATCTGAGAGGTTTCAAAAGGCCATACCTTTCCCAGTTCCCTCCCTCTCTCCCCCTTCCTCCCTCCCTCCCTCCCTTCCTCTCCTCTCCCTTTGCCATGCATGTCTGCCTGCTATGATGTCTGTCATGTCTGTCATGGATTCAAACCCTCTGGAACTGTGAGTTCCTAATTAAATGCTTCCTTTTGTAAGTTGCCTTGGTTGTGGTGTTTTATCATGGCAAAAGAAAAGTAACTAAGACAAACCCTTAAACTTCTCGGTGAGCTGTTTGAGATCCTAACATGCCCTGGGGTTTTCCTGGGGTCATGATTGCTATTTCATGTCTCAGAGTATATACGACTCTGGACAGTCACACAGACCTCAGACATATTTGAGCAGCCGAATAAGACAGATATTTATTTATTTTTCACATGGCAATGGATATTCTTTCTTCATAAGTTAGATGAGAGATAACAAGAATCCAACATGATCAGCAGTAAATTACAATGCTCAATTTAAATCACCTAGCATTTCAGGTGAAATGCACCTGTGAATACCTGCCTGCTGCTGGCCTCAGTTATATTAAAACATAATCCAGATCCATTTTGGAATAATCTCTATCTTGGGTAAATGTACTAAATTGCAGCAAAGGTAACTACAGTCCTTGTAAACCACCATGGGCATTTGCTGGGTTCATAGCACTCACTGTTCTGGAATGGAACCCTGTGGTCCTCAACCTGGCAGAATCTTACTATATGTTGTCCCTGCAATAGTGTAAGCATGAGTCCAGCCTAGAGCTCCCATGAGACAATGCTCTCCTTAGAACTTTCTGCTAAGTATGAGGCTGGATTAATCACCCTCAAATTATCCAATCAGTGTAAGAGGGGATACTGATTTTCCTTGTCTGACAAAACTTTTAAACAAGAATATTGAAGGAAATGAATCTTGTGATTCAGTCCTCTCAGAATTGTGCTTAGCAGAAAATACAATCCAGTGAATTAAAGTCCAATTTGACCCAAATTCTTGCAAGATAAACACACCTCAAATGGAGGGTGATGGCAACCTTAATACTTAAAATTGGTCAACAACCCAAGGCAACATGATTATAACCTGGCAGCAGCAATGGCTTAGCAAACTGCCTGAGACTCTGCTGAGAACATTTAACACCACTTGTATTTTGAAATCACAGACTACATCTTCAGGCAATAAAGACTGTTATCTTTCTGATTCACTGCAGTCAGAAAAACACCCAGTTGATTCAGCTATAACACATCTGCCCAGAGAAATATTTACTTTTAGAGCCTCCTGGGTATGCTTTAAATTTCCCCTAATTGCCACCCACCATGTTCTAAGTTTAAGTGTTATTGGGATGGACTTCAGGTCTTTCAGTGCTGAGAAGTTCAAAGCTAAAGAGTCTCAAAGAGAAAATCTCTCCGAGGACTAGCTATGCTTTCAGGAAGTAGTCCTCCCCCCTCCCCTCCCCTCCCCCTGTTGTCCCCCTCCCCCCCCACACAGAGAAGAGAAGAGGCTCCTGAACTGTGAGGCTTTCCTCACTGCTCATTTGGCCTCTTAATAAAACAGGGACAATAAATGTCTCCTTAGTCACTCAGAGAATGGCACTCATGCTTCCTGCCTGAGAATTAAGTTTTCTCAACTACTGAAGCTACATCCTCTGGGCACCTTTTTAAATTATGAGGGTAACAGGCATTCTCATCCAATTAAGGTGATGAGAAAGTCAGGAAAAGGCCTGTTTTAGAGACACAGCTATGAACAAAACCTAACAACTCCAGTTATCAAAGAACACCCACATTATAAAGATATTTTTAAAGTATTTTTTAAGAATCTCATAAATATACACACGATATTTGGTCATATTTATGTCCTGCTTCTTACTCTGATGTTTCCTGGACACCAAATTTTAATGAACATATCTCACGTGTCTTGCTCTTTCCAAAATCTTAATTACGTATATTTTCCTAAATATTTTGTAACATCTATATTATAAAGCAAAATAATAAAGAAGGGAAAAATCACTACTTCAGGTATGCATCCAACTGATGACCCTCCCCCCCATGCACACAGTGATAGTTCCAACAGAGTAGGCACTCGGGAGCTCTGGGTAGATTCAGTGGATCACAGGACAAGAACAGCCCAGGAAAGGAACTGAAAGGAATGAGCCTGCTAATGGGTGGGGAGTGAGGGAAGAACAATCTGCATACATTATAGACATATAATTGTGCAATAGAGTTCATCAAAGAACTAAGACGCAGAGTTCAGACAGGTGATGGGGAAAAAGGAGTGGTGACAACCAGTCCCCGGGCTGCCTTCTCAGTGTCCTACCCTACCCCACGATGAACCCTAACCTGCCTTCCTTTATCTCCTTGTCAAAACCAGGAGCTCTTGGGCTTTCTAGACATCAGCACCATAGGATCTGACCTCTTAACTTTTGCATCCCTCATGAATTTCATATCAGGCCCTCTCAGTCCTTGACTGGACCCAAGGATGTGTATGTCTCTGTCTCAGCAACAGGAAGGAGGAAAGCCAGGGAATATCTCTGAACTCATTTGCTTCCCAGTCTTCCACTTCAGGACCATGTCCCTGCTTTATTTGGAAGTGTAGACTCTAGAAAAGTAGCCAGATCATAGCTAAGGAAAACAAACAAACAAACAAACAAAAAAACACAGACAGTCCAACACAAGAAAAAACTGTGTTGAACACTTAGCATTGTCTGAATAACAAGTTGCCAATCCAATTGCAAACTTACACTGAAGTGAATGTATGGCTCATCCTTCTTTGTGCCTGGAGCTGACACTCTTAGAAAAGTGTCTGTTTTCCCCCTTTAAAAATGTGTGTGTATGTGTGTGTGTGTGTGTGATATGTACATGCATGAAGATTTAAGAGGACAACCACAAGTGTCAATTCTAAGGAATGCCATTTACCTAACTCTTAAAAACCAGGTGTTTCATTGGTCCTGAGATTAGATTACCAATAGACAAAGGGATGTGGTCACCGTGTGAGCTAAGGTTTTTACATTCTATTTAGATCGCCATTCATTGTCTCTCTTCCAGGACTGTCCATCACCAGATGCCTTCCATCAACAGTGACAAGTACGGAAGCCACGAACAAAGGTTCCAGCAGTCTCTGCCTCCAAGTTCCAATGTCTGGAGGCATTTCAGAGGCCACACCTTCTAAGATGCTCCATTAGATTTTCCTCCTTAAAGTAGGTGGACAGTCTGACTTTCAAACATGATATCTCTCAGTTCCCTCCCATTAACAGACTCTCATTCCTTCTTGTTTTGATCTCAACAACATGAGTGTAAGCCCTGTGACCAGTAACTAGATGAATCTGTCTGGGAGGTGTTGGTACCCACTCATATGCTTTGTTATTTGAGCTTAGCAGTGACACATACCAGACCTTCAGTCACTCATTAATTTGCCTCATACACCCCATTAATATCTAAGTACCTTATTCAGATAGAAAGGTGAGATGAAGAACCAAGAAAGCTCGTGTTGAATACGTACACAGAGTGAAAACATGTTAAATACATGCTGAAGTGAAAACTAGAGTATGTGCTTGGAATAAAGAACAGCAAAGCATCCATGGAAGAAGGGTTTAGATCAGTATCTGAGGAAAACAAGGTGAGCTCTGACCAAGAACACTGTTAGCAAAGCTGAGGTAGAGGAGACACTGCAGATGGTAACCAGTGTGTGCAGAGGCCAGCATGCAGTAACACTGAGCTGAGGATCCAGACCCTGGAGTGACCTGCATGAGCTACCAGCCAAGGCAGGAAAGAGCCCAGTGAGTTTGGAGCTTCAGAAGCCTGAGACACAGGGTGTTCCTGTACTCTGAGGGGGAAGGCCTGTCACAGCTTTGAATGGCAGCCATAGGTTCTTGTTCTACACTTATTTTTACAGCCATGGAAAGCTACTTAAGGGTTTTTGAAGAAAACAATGACATGACTAATTATCAGCTTGGGACTCGGTGCTTCCAGAGCCTTCTTCCCATCCTCTGAGTAAACTCTGGCTAGACACTGAGTATTTTTGTGTCGAGACAGTATGTCCATCTTAACCTATCTCATTTTCCTGATGCAGGTGTGACCCATTTATAAAGTGCTCTTTTTCTTTTGAAATGTAATCTGTCTCCTCTGCAGATGTTATCAGAGTGTAAATAATCCAGCTCCTGCTTTGCTACAGTAAAATTTAGGAAACTTGTGTCATGAAACATTGTCTGGTCCCAATTCCCAGGCACTCTGCAAGTCGGCTCAAAAGAAACTTGATATGTCAACACAGCTCATCTTCCTAAACAAGGCAGTACAGCTCATTAATAAAGTACTTCCTCCCAGAGGTAATTGAGTATCCGTTAAAAGGATGCCATTTGCTACATTTTGTTAATAAAGAAAGAAACAGGGAACATGATTGCAGGTTCCTTTCTAGAAATGTCCCCATGGCAATTTGATCTAATAGGGCTAGGAGAGTCCCTGGTATTTGCACGGATGGGTTTGGAGTTATCAGACACTTGTAAATTACAAAGGCCACTTTAAGGAATTTTTCAGAATGGAAAGCAGTTATTTCAACAGGAAAGGAATGAAATGTCCTTATCATAAAATAAATACTCCTTTGAAATAAATGAGAGCCTACCCATGTTTCAAAACCAGGGGAATTGGAGCATGGAGAAGAGCATTGGTTCTTGCGGGGTCTCACAGTTAAGGGCCCCTCCTCATGTCTTATTTATCCTACAGGTCACAGAAGGAACAGGGAAAGGCTCTTTTGTGGGGGAAGAATTGGGTCTTGGTCCTGATCAATTTCCCTACTGCCATCAATACTTCTACTAAGCACTGTTCATTCTTCTGGTGTGTATGAATGTGGGTGTACATATGTTTGCAGGTATGCATGCCCATAGAGTCCAGAGGTCAATCTTGGGTCTCATTCCCTAGGAGCTATACACAGAGTATGCTGGCAAGCCTAAGGAATTCATTTGATTCCACCTCCCTAGAGCTATGATTGCAAGCATATGACCCCATGTCCAATATTTTTACAAGGATTCTGGGGATCAAACTCAGTTTTCATGTTTGGGTGGCATACACTTTACAAGATATGCTATCACATCAGCTCATGGAGGTACTGATTATTAAGAGAACTAATAGATTGAGTAGCATGCTCTCACATGTCCATACACTCATACTTAGAGCTTCATGTGAAGATTGCCATATTATGGATCGGGTTCAGGGATTTTGACATTAAAGGATTCTTCCAGTGACCTACAGTTAGAAGGAAGGTGTTTGGTATAGAGTTGGAAGCCATAGTTCAAAAGCATATTCTTCTAACAACATGAAACTGTCTTGTTAACACACACATACACACACACACACACATATACACACACACACATCAATAACACCAAAAAAAACAACAAAATTAAAATGGTTAACCTATTTTGACCTAAGCAAAAATGGAAAACAAACTGCTTTTCTCTTGTGAGCCATAGTAAAGCTAGATATACACAGTGAGATGAGTGATAGTTACACAGGAATGATCAAAGTCCATGTATTAAGAAAACCATGAATACAACCAACACAGGCTCACCTGGGTTATCAAGCATGGGTAATGTATGTTGAGGACAGTGCCATGTGATTGTGGAGGACATGGATTATTAATTGGCACAGTAAGTGGGCAGGTTCAGAGCCTGCTCTACAGGCTTGGGATAATAAGAGATCATGTGAAATCAGGCAGTTAGGAAGCCCCAGGGCAGAACTGGTCTTGTCTAAAGCTACACCTGAGTTCTGACATGTGAGAATCTGCTCTGCACACAGAAACTAATTCTCACACGAGGCAGGAAGAGTTGACTTGGCTCTTTTCTCATAGACCACTGAACAGGGAAAAAGCAGAAATAAGCGAAAGAAAGTTCTAGCTAAATCATGGCTGACATCCTGAGTGAGGTAATACAAGCCCAGAAAGACAGATATGGTATGTACTCACTCAAAAGTTGATTTTAGACATAAAGCAAAGAATATCCAGGCTGCAAAACACAACCCCTGATCTGAACAGCTTGGCAACAGAAGGAACTTAAGAGAGACATTCAGGGATCTCTTTGGGAAGGGGAAATAGAAGAGATCTCCTGAGTAAATTGGGATCATAATGGGGAGCAAGCAAGGGGAGGTGATCGTTGAGTGAGAGGAGCAACAAAGAGGGAGGAAAAAAGAAATAGTTATCTTGATAAGCACCACTGTGGGGTTGGAAAGAAACTGAGTGCTAAGGAAACCTCCAAGAACCCACAAGATGTCCCTGGATAGGACTCCAAGCAATAGTAGAGAGGATGCCTAAACAGGACTTCCCCTATAATCAAATGAATGACCGCCCTAAGTGTCATTATGGATCATAGGTTGAGCTCCCACTCCAGCTGAAGAGAGTGAGAGAGGGGGAGGGAGGGAGGGAGGGAAAGAGAGAGAGAGAGAGAGAGAGAGAGAGAGAGAGAGAGAGAGAGAGAGAGGATGAGCAAAGGTTTTAGGATCATGAGGATGGGACACACAGAGATGGCTGACCTGAGCTATTGCTTAGATCACTGCATCAGAAACAACCTCTAAGGAACCTTCAGGGAAAGGAACTAAACCCTCCAAAGAGGATCACCTAACCCAGCCTTAATACTGGGATGAGGGACTCAGATCTACCCTCAACTGGATATGCCAGACTGAACTGGTCCACCTTAGGATCCCTTGCCCTCCTTGGGGCATGGATTGGGGGAGGGGAGGCTGAGGGAGGACTGGGAGAAACTGGAAGGAGGGAAGGGAGGGGGAGCAGTGGTATATATGGGAAAAAAGCCTTTTAAAATAAATTTTAAAAATGAAAAAAAAAGTGTCTTGAAAAGCTAGACATGTTTCAGAAAAGCCACTGAAACTAGCTGATTTACTACAGGAAGCCTTCAGTAGTGTTGTTTAAATGTCTTGCTTTGTAGATGACACATTTTATCCTAGTCTCTAGGATAAGTACTGCTCTGCTTTTTGGGAGAGTTTTAGTACTTTCTGGCCACAGAGCCTTATGAAAGTTTACTTTGACTTCACCTAGGTGCTCAACACAATGATGTTCTAAGACTCAGTGATCCCAGAGGTCGCTCCCATTTCCCTTGCTTTACATATAGCAGAGAGCAAGGTTTTAAAAAGTTAATAAGTTGACAAGAATCACACAGCTTGTAGGCAGTGGAACCCAGACTCAAACTTAATTTGGTGAATGTAAAACCCACATTATTTCTGGCAATCTGTTTCTACAGGAAGGATCTGATGAAGCCTGGGGCCGGTGTGTCTCACAATTACCTGGATCCCAGAAGAGAGAGATCTGCCCAGGCTCTTCTTGCCTTCTCCAGTTTCTTGTGGTGAGGACTTGGTTCATTCTTTATACCTTCTCTTTTATGCATAGAGAACACAAGGGTGCTGAGGACCCACATTTTTGCAAAAGATTTCTCCCTGGTTGTGATGGTCAATATTGTGAGCTTTACAAGGCTTAGAATCATCTTGGAGAAGCCTTTCCACATGTCTGTTAGAAAGTTTCTAGATAACTGTAAATACACTGAGAAGACCCACTCTAAATGTGAGTGGCACTGTTTTAGGGTCTGGGGTTTAAGACTGGATGGATAAGAGAAAGTGAGCTCAACACTGTCTTTCATTTCACCGTTTCTTCACTGGGATGCAACGTAAGGAGCTGCTTCATGACTGCCTCTCTGGGAGAGTTGGTGCCCTCTGAACTGTGAGCCAAAGCAACTGAAAGGTCTTCATGTTGACTAGTTGAACACAGCAACAACAAAATGATCTAACACTCTGCAAAGGTGAACTGTTGAATTCTGTTGAACTTGATTAACAAACCAGAAGGAATCTGTCTCACAATGTCCTGTAAGGAAGGATTCCACAAGTTCTTATAACGTTGTTGTCCTGTCCCTCAGCTATAAAGACACTTGCTCCAGCAGCAGAAGAGATGAAAAAGCCCAACCTGAGTTCTTCAGATAAAGCAGACCTGGAGCTGCCTCATCTGGTATTTCCTAAGGGGAAACCAGGGTCAGGCTCCTGCCCTCTACCTTTCCCTGAGACAGGCCCACCTTTCTTTGCAAAAGAAAAGCTCACACATCATCATGCTGCCATGAAAAGGCTTCTGTGGCAAAAGTTATCTGCGACCTACTTTATATGAGAGGTTGACATTTGTGCAACAGAATGAAAAGAGAGAAAGGGAGGGACAGAAATCACCTCAAACCAATGATGTTTCTGTGGGAAAGGCCCAGCCCTAGAGATGAGTGAGTGAAAGTGGCACTTATTGCTAGGTACACCTCATAGTTTTTCAGTCATTCCAGAACACTGGGACCACCAGAAGGAGGGAACAAAGAGAAAGGGCTGCTACCTTGTGATAGGGATGACATCATTGCCCCAGCCAGACCCAACATTCTTCAGGCAGTTCACTAGAACTGGCTCCTCTTCATGGCCATTTACTGAGGTCCCAAATCTCAACTCTCCCTACTTCAGCATCCCAGAAATTCAATAGGAATGCCTGGCTTGTTCTCCATAGCTATTTGGCTGGGTTCTGAACTGCGTTGGAGGGTGGAGCTGGTGGTGGAGTGGTTCTCCTTTGCTGTTTTGTTTATGTTGCACTTGTTTACAACCTTGCTGGGGTTAAGGAGGAAATAGGAACAGAGGCTAGGGAGAGGGGAACAAAAGCAACCACACCCTATACCATGAGGACAGTAAAGAGGCCACATGGTAGGCTTCTGTGAGTGTGTCTGTATGCAGGCATGTGTGTTTGTGGACATATGTGTGGTGAGTGTGTATGTGTGTGTGTGTGTGTGGAGACTATAGGACAACCTCTGGTGTCATTGTTCAGATTTGCCCACTTTTCTTTTTATACTGGTTTTCTTCAGGGTTTGGCCTGGAACTTGCCATGTAGGCTAGGCTGGCAGGTTAGAGATGCTCAGGGATCCACTTCTTTCTATCTCCCAGATCTGTGAACATGGTACACAAAGTGATGAATTCCCTATCATGCTAACTCTAAAAGTTTCTTTAAGTGTTAGGAAATTTTTTTTCTGAGAGTTAGCTGTGTATGGCATAGCAAATTCCAAGTTGGTATCATTGCTATGAGCTAGACATGGGAAAGTGGTCATGACCTCTTCCATCTTCCAAGTGAGTGCAGTGGATCCACAGCCCAGCTCTCTTGGTCCAAGTCTTCTGCTGGTGTGTGAGCCACCTGTTCATCATAATGGATTTTCATTTTCCTTGGCCACACATCTGGACTACATTTCCCAGTCTTGCACTGGTCTGACCATGTGACTGATTCCACCAATGAAATGTGAGGAGATGGGCTGTGTGTCCTTGTTCTCATGGTCCCTGCCTTTTTTCCTAACTGCTGTAATGAACAGTAAAGATTGGTGTGTGGCTCATCACTCCTTTTTCCTGGGTCCCCTACCACACTTTCCAAAAGTGGGGACACTCTGAGTTGTATTTTACAGGATTACCACCAGCAAACCTCCTTTTTAGAGTATATTTTAAAAGCCCTTGATTGGATTGTTAACTTTGAATTAGAAATGAAAAGCTGAATATACAACATACCAGGTGCTATGTGCCCTTGCCATATACCTTCATGAATGATGTCATCTAACAGCTTTCTTTACTGTGACTCCTTTCAGGTTCAACCCCGAGTTCACAGAATTTCCACTTCTCCATGAGATGTTGCTAATGGGTAATGTAAAATTTTCTTTAAATGAGACAGAAGACTTGAACACAGTGACAGATCGGAGGGAGGCAACAGAAAGATCAAAGTGAGAATAATCACTAAGTCAATGCGAAAGACAGAATTGATATGAGCAATATCTCCATCACTATCATGGGTCTGCCATCATTCTTATTCCACAAGAGTGGAAACAGGCTCAAGGGAGCCTGATGAACACAGAATGGGCTCTCCCTCAAGTCAGACTAGGCATGTGTACAGACACCATTTCCTTCTTGGAATGCAGAGCCAACCAACCGTAAACCAACATGGAAAGATGTCACATCACAGCTATCACATTAGTTCTTAGGGCTTTGGTGACTTGGAAAAGGAGCATCTTGTTCTTGACAAGCGAATTTTAAGAAGTTTCACACACTCTGGAGAAACTTTGTGGAGAAAAATATAGATTGAGAGATCACCCATTATCATTCCTTGTCTTCCCTTTAGAACACTTTCTTTTTACATTTCTCCTTTTTCTTCTTATGAATCATAGAGAGAAC
Organism: Sigmodon hispidus; assembly: GCA_004025045.1. Classification (NCBI taxonomy): domain Eukaryota; kingdom Metazoa; phylum Chordata; class Mammalia; order Rodentia; family Cricetidae; genus Sigmodon; species Sigmodon hispidus. The sequence continues at coordinate 246,676 of PVIH01000182.1, forward strand.
TCTTTCTGTCAGAACCAGATGAGAGAGCACACAGTTGATACCTATTAAATGGTCAAAAATCTCTAGTTTTCAATGGACTCATTCTTTTGTGCTCAACAACATCTTCCTGGGAGAGGCGTTTACTCAAGCATTCCTCCCTGGAAAATGAACCCTTAAGACATACATGTAAAGTTAGATGATGTGAGATCAGATGACGTGAGGCTGCTAATCCAGAGTGGAGGATGACATGCATTGGCAAACAAGTCTGAAGAAATACCACGTTTCTGAGGTAAACAGAGGTCCTTCTAATTTTTGCAATCTTTTGATATTAAAATAACTTTGGATAAATAATAGAGTTGACTGATAATGAGTCAACAAGTCCTCCTAGGAGTTGAGCCGGAGTCAGCACTGTGCCTGACACAATGGCAAATGAGACCAGTGTGGATCCTTGCTGAAGAACTTTAGAGTAAAAATTCCAGAATAAACATAAGACCAAATGATTGCTTGTGTATGAAATATAATATTGTAAACAAAATGTAAAAAAATAACCCACCTTTTCTCTTTGGGAATAGAGGGTCAAAAGAGGGATGGGGAAGAGAAACTATATAAAAGGCATCCATTTGAAAAGAGTCAAACGAAGAATCTCATATTTGACTATATTATATACAGATGATGTTTTCCTAAAGTATTATAAGTAATACAATCTTTAAAATTCTGAGATGAAAATTCTTAATGAATACAGCAAATTCATTGCCTATTTTGTGTCTTTACTCCGAAGCTACATTGCTAACCACTGTTCTTTAAACAAATGTAACTGCTCATTTAAAATGTGATGTGTGGGTGGGAACAGAAAATTGGCTATGCCCAGACATTGCCCTATGTGTTTTATCATTATTAACTGATAAAAGAATATAAAATAAACTTAATGGTAACCCAAGATTCTGGTAAAGAAATGCCATGTTAATAGTTCTTCTTAAACCAAGATTCTATTATCATCTATGTTGTTCCCTTAATCTACAGAAATTGAGTTGTCTCTTCATTCATAGTGAAACAATAAAAAGATCAATCAGATTGTCACTATCTTTAAGCAGATCACAGGCTGATATGAAAGGCCATTAGAAAAAGTGTCATGTAACAATTCAACCTAATTCTGTTTTACAAGTTAAAGTATAGAGCATAGAGCATGAGATCATTGCTGTCATAATGCAACAGGTCCTAAAGGATGGGTGGGATTTGGCCAAACAGGAAAAGGACATGGTATGCTGACCATACATTTTTATGGGAAAGTATGGAGGTGAGAATAGGAATAAGCACCTGGAAAACAGAAGTTCAAACGTGTATTTGAAGAGTATTGGGAGGGGGAGGGGAAGAGAGAGAGAGAGTAAACAAGATCAAACCTGAAGACTGTCCCACAACATCCCAAGGAATATATTTCTATCATTGGCAATGAAGGCTTATTTTAGAAGCACCAAGCTATATGACTTGACTTTACTTTTCTAACCGTAATGAGCAGCTACATGCAAGTTGGAATGGGATGAAAAAATTAGCTGGGTTTGCTGATGTGGACCTGCTTTAAGACAATGGAATAGCAATGAATAAGAGGAAATGAGCAGACTCAAAAGATGGTATACAGGTTATGACGGCTTAATGTGGGAGGTGGAAGACTGAGTACTTGAGGATGGTAAAATTTATATTTTACTTTCTATATATAGCTCTCTAGATGAACAACTGAGTAGGTGGATGTACCACTCCTCAAAGGGAAGAATAAATTTAGATGGTAGCACTTTCAGATGTGATTATACATTTTACATGCAAAATGCAAAGTCCAGATGGAGTTATGATTAGTGTTGGGCATAGGAGAGCCAGTAGATGGCAGATATCACACAGTGCCACTTCCTGTTGTTTCTTATGACTGTGACTTCCTGCTTTTACCTGTGACTCTGTCATTTCTGTTCTCTCCTATGGCTCTGTGACTTCCTGTTCCTGCCTGTGACTGTCACTCCTGTTCTCCCCTATGACTCTGTGACTTCCTGCTCCTGCCTGTGACTGTCACTCCTGTTCTCTCCTATGACTCTGTGACTTCCTGTTCCTGCCTGTGACTCTGTCACTCCTGTTCTCCCCTATGACTCTGTGACTTCCTGCTCCTGCCTGTGACTGTCACTCCTGTTCTCTCCTATGACTGTGACTTCCTGCTCCTGCCTGTGACTGTCACTCCTGTTCTCTCCTATGACTCTGTGACTTCCTGTTCCTGCCTGTGACTCTGTCACTCCTGTTCTCCCCTATGACTCTGTGACTTCCTGCTCCTGCCTGTGACTGTCACTCCTATGACTCTATAGGATTTCCTGTTCCTGTTTGTGACTCTATGTCACTTTTTTTCTCTACTAAGCTGTTACTCTGTTACTTTCTGTTCTCTCCTGTGTTTGTGATTATGCTAATTCCTATTATTACTTTGTCTTTTGTTACTTCCTGTTTTCTCTTAAACTATGTCCCCACATCACTTCTTATTTACTAATCTATAGTAGGGTCTCCCCTCTCCATTGAATAGTGCAAACTTTTTGTCCTCATTTTTAACACTTATTTTTACCTATTCCTAAATCCTTTTTATCCTTATCTCTCTAAATCTGAATACTTAAGAAAGGTATTTACTCAGTGTCCCTCAAATATATCCCCTTGTGATTTGTTCTTATTTCACCAGCTTTAGAATTTTCCTTCCCACATTTACTTCACAGATTAAAATCTGATTGTATCCTTTTCTACCTCAAATGTCAGTATAGCCTTGAAGTAGTCCCCAGATGGCTCAATGGTACACTCTCCTATCTCTCTGGGCTTTGGTGAGTTCATAGCTTTGGTGACCAATCCTTTCTCCTCCAGCCTGTCTTCTCACAGGCTTAATAAACCACTGTTCCTGCTTTGGAGTAGGACTTTATTGGAAGCCTGCCCCTAGGACATGCTAAATAAAGAAGTGCTGAGTGGAAATGACTCCTTGGGCTTAGCACATAGAGCATACTCTGCTCTACTCAGGAAGGGCCTTCCTATCACATCAGCAGCTAAAAGTTTCAGGGCTGATCAGCAGATCCCAGCGGGGACAGAAAGCTCGAGGTGATGTAATGAAACATGACAGATGACAGTGGGCTGATGAAACTGCAGAGATTAGCGCTCCCTCTTCCTCCATGCTCATCAGACTTGTCTTCTTGTCAGAACCATTCCTACCTAGCCCAGACATCAGGATGTCTGTGGCAGAGCAAGATGACGGAAGCACATCACCAGGACAATTTCATTGTGATATTTTGAAGTTTATGAACTTATCAAAAACAGGACACCGCATCTTACAGAAAAACATGTGACCTCAGTTGTCAACAGTTCAATATTGTCCAAGGGAATATCCTACCTCCAGCTACAGTAAAGAAGGAATGAACTTCAGATTCCAGGGCATCATTTTGTAAATTTTTCACTTCCCCAAATTAAGATTACAGAAACAACTGGGGAGATGCTCCTGACCTCCAAACTTCCCCCTAGTTTCTGCTGTACTGAGGAAAATGTCACCGAGTTCATGGTCCTAGTAGTACCTCCTATTAAGATGGTCTCTTAGTCCCGTACCAGCAGCTGGAGGGGAGCACTGGTATGAATAGGTGTGGTATCTGCATTTTGGCCTGGTGTGCTAATATCATCTGAATAATTTCAAGTACAACAATGGGGATATAAGCAGAAATGTAGGGAAAAACCATGAATCTTGTGCTGAGGTTTCAGGAGAGTCACTTTTCTATATAATAGTGACCCACACTGGAAGATATATATGGCATACATCTTACATCTGCTTTCAAAAACAAAGATCCTTTGTATCTTTCTGTCCTATAATTTCTTCCTCACAGTCTCCACCTGGATGGCAGGTGCAGTTTATTTTAGGAAAAAGTTAGATGCTGATTTATTGATAATTTATAAAAGGTCTTTCTCTTCTTTCCAAATCTTTCTGAAACAGTTGCTTTTTATAAATTCTAAGGACAAATGGGTTCTCCCCCATATACAAATGTATTGATGCTTCTAAACAGATCAGTGGAGATGAGAAAGGGTATTTATTTAAGAGGACATGTGTCAACATGCTATGGCAGAAAAACTAAGATATGAGAAACACAGTCTGTCACACACATTAATGTTCATTCATTATGTCTTCCAACCCATGTGTAAAGCTAAGTCCACAAATCCAATGTGTGGTCCTCAGAGGCTGGACATGAATCTTGGGACTGAATTCATTCAAGGCTTCACTACATTTGGAAAGAACCTCTTCTCTCAGAGCTGCAGAGAAATACTACACCCATGATTCAGAGGACCACACATCTTTCTGTCCCTACCATGTAATTACATTTTATCAAATCTTTCTGTGAACATTTCTGAAACAGTGTGTTAGGCATGAAAATGGACAACCAGTGTCTGAACAGCTCATTACTAAGCTGTCCCGAGGTGGGGTCTCACCTTTCCCTTGATCACTTGTATCCTAGCTCTCAACTGCAGTCTCTTTTGGGGCTGTAAGTTATTTCCAGGATCATTCACTGGACTTCTAGAGCTCATCCCTGTAATTATTTGTGCTTTATAACAAAAATTTTACATAATGAACTATCAAAGTACCCACATGTATGGAGAGAGATAAACATTTTTTTGACCCAGGATGGCCTTAAACCATGTGACCGAAGATGACCTCTTTCCTTTATCTCCTAAATGATAGGATTACAGTGTGTATTACCACACCTGGTTTATACAGTGCTGAGGATCACAACCAGGACTTCATGCATCCTAGGTAAGCTCTGTAGGAATTGAGCTACATCCTTAGTTCCCTTAGGATAATATTTTTTTAAAGATCAGGTTTACTAAGTCTGTTTACATAACTTTTAGAACCATTAAGGTCAAAGTTTGAAATGTCTCCACTGCAAAGACAGCTGTTGTTGCTTAAGGCATAATCTATGATGAGAAAGATTTTATGTTCTGTCTCTTCAGGAGATTTTGATTGACAGCTATATCTAATAAAAGTCTTACAGTTCACAGGGTCATTGACAGACAATTGACTTTTCTTTCCTTCCAACCCCTGATTCTTAGTGCAAGGACCAATTACAACCACATTTTAAAACACAATTGAAATCATAGAATGAGAGACCCAGAGAAGTTTCCTCTTAGGGTCTCATGGGTTCTTAAAATAATCACAATAACTAACTAAAGGCACCATTATCAGGTATGACCCCATCATGTGTAATAGTGAAATCTCATTAGGAAGAATAACCTGAATTAGGCATGGTTGTTGTGCATAATAGGACTGGTTATTGCATTTGGACATTTTTATAGGCAGATCTTCACTCTGGACTTGTTTATCTTTTCACCCAGTGTGTCTCTGGGGATCTGCACACTTATTCTTACCTCCTGCAGAATACTTTAAAAGAATCTTACAAACTGTGAATATCTTTATCTAACTTGGGAACTCTAATGTCAATTTTGGACCACAACTTTTTCCTTGCCCTTAATAATCTCTATATAATCTCCTTATCTTTAATTTCTTGTCTTGGAAAAAATGTTCATGTGTTTTAAATCAGTAATTTACATCTAGGCTAGTTGTTAAGATGGTCCACCCATTATGCTCCTCCTATGCAGAACCCCCTCCCCATAGTTTGTCAGATCAAGAGAAAAAAAAAAGACACCAGGATACGTGCATAACAGAGACAGTAATTCTCCTTACTTTTGTTCTCAGTTTTTAAAATTTTTTTTAGGAGCCCTGGAATGTACAGCCATATTCTACACACATGGCTAAGGGGAAAATTCCAAGAAAGAGCTCTAGACTTCAGCTGATGTAACCATATTTTCAACTTAGTTCCTTCTGACTCCCTTAAAAGAGTGACTACCCAAAAGCAGTGTGTCCCCAGCTTGCTGTGCACACGTGCAGATATCTAGGTTGTGTTTCCTCAGCTGTTCTCTGCAGCTGTTCCTCACATTTCCCTGATGGCAGATCCCTGCAATGAGTCTTCATCACTAACACCCAGCACGACTCACTTTCATGGGAAAAACAGAATCATCTTCTACCTTGGGTCTCCCACCTCCTTCCTAACACACCCCAGAATTCACAGCAGGAGTCCACGCCTGGGCAGAGCTTCTCATGATATTACTTCCCAAGAAATACATTCTCTTTTTCTAGCACATTTTTTTTTTCTGTCTGAAACTTCCTGTTCTGTCATTTATAAAATGAAGACAACCATGAAGAAGAGCAGGCAAAGTCACGGGGTAACACATGTGAGCATTCTCAGAAGAGAAGGCAAAAGTAGAATTTTATGAATTTGTAATTTGAAGGCAGGAAGGAAGTTTTCCCATGTGTTTTCTGGGCCAATGAAAGTATCATATTCTGACTGTTGGAGTTTAGCATACATCACAGTTACAACAGTGAGGATTTGCAATATGGTTGCATTCCCTGAGCCCTGTTCTCCAATAGGCTTCAGTTCTCATGGAATCATACCTGAGTCTTGCCATGTGATCCAGGGTAAGTTAGTTAACCTTTGTCAGTTTTAGAGCTGTGTTTTAAACTATCAGAACAGAGTAGAGAACAGACAAAACTGTGGGGATTATGTGAAAATGCATTTTCACTTTTTTCTCCACAATCTATGTAGATTGGCAAATGGTACAATAGTCTACCATAAGAATTTCCTTATTCTTGGGGGCTGGAGAAATGGTTCAGAGGTTAAGCGCACTGACTGTTCTTCCAGAGGTCCTGAGTTCAATTCTCAGCAACCACATGGTGGCTCACAACCATCTATGATGACATCTGGTGCCCTCTTCTATACACTGCATACATAACAAATAAATAAATACTAAAAAAAGAATTTCCTTATCCTCAAATATGAGCTGAAGTTGGTTACTGAAGGCACAATTAAGGAAAAGGGTGCTAGAAGAATGAGGATAGTGGTGGTGATATTGGTGGTAAAGATGGTGATGATGATGATAATGATGGTTATGATGGTGACAAAGACTGATGATGATAGTAATGATGGTGATGATGGTGGCAAAGATGGTGATGATCATGGTGGTAAAGATGGTGATGATGCTAATAATGATGATGATGATGGTGGTAAGGATGGTGATGATGATAATGATGGTGATGGCAAGAAGAGTGGTCAAAGCAATGAAGACAATAACTGCCTTTAGGCTCCCTGCCTACAGGGTACTTATAGTTCATTTACCAAGGCTTATGCCTAGCTGCTGATGCATGCTGAACCAGATGTTTTTCCAAAAAGAACTTCATCTATCAGAAAAGGAAATGGGTCCTTGAGGAGTTATGTAATCATGCCTAGTTCTGGAGAAAACTTTAGAAAGCAGGAGGCATGGTAACTAATCAGAAGACTAAAAAACTAAATATGCCATTTCATTTTATTCTTTTCTTTGCAACTGAAAGGACATCAAGGCAAGACCATAAAAATCCTTGGACATTGGTTTTGAAAATTAGACTTGTAGTAAGTGATCATAGCATTGCTCCTCATCCCTCTTTGTTCTGGGATAAGCTCAAGCATTCTTCCTACTCTGCGCACTGTTTCTGTGTGAGACCTTGCTTTCTGGGGTTTCACTGTGTCTCTGTGTGGATACCTGGGCCATTAGTATGGTGCCCAGTTTCTTCAAGTGGCTATAAAAGACACAGACTTAGGGCAGTATTCAAGAGAAGTAACTCAGTTCTAAATAGCCCAATCTTAAATTTTAAAACTGATATTAATTTAATTTTCAGAAACATCTAACAACTTAGGTTTGTTAATTTTTTAACTATAAAGTTTATGAAAAGAAATAATTTCTGATAAAAACTTAGTGTTTAACTTAAAATCTGTTTTAGTATAAATGTACACTGGATTTTAAAAACAATCCAAAAAAATGCAATGCACTATTAACATTTTTATATTTATGAATATTTCAAGTGTAATATTTTGTATATTGTGTTAAAAACATTAGAATTATTTTTTTCTTATTTTTGCCTTTTATAGCGAGTAGGAAAAATGTGAAAATCATACTTGTACCCTCCTGGACAACAGTGGTCTATAAATATAAAATCGAATCTCAAATTCAGATGCTGTCTGACAACTAAAAATATCATGTGATACTGAAAATATCATGTGATCTGTAATGGATTTATTGGGTCTGATGGAACATGGGCTTTAGTTTTACAAGCTAAATTTCAGTCTCTTCTACTATTTTATCATCAACTTACTCTACTTTTGCCATTTGAGTTCTTCCTGGATATTGATATAATATTTCAAAGTATTTTCAACCCTTTAATTTTTATGTTATCTGAAAAACTGATTTGTATTGCTATTTGAATGAATGGCAAAAAGTTGTATGCATTTGGAGAAGATATAGAAAGTCTGCAACACACTTAACTTCCCACTACCCTTTGTAAACATGAAGGGGTTTCCTTTGGACTCTTCTATTCATTTGGACTTTTGTATTTAGCAGCCCTGAATAAGCATGAGTGCCTTATAGTTTGAGCTACATTCTTTTTATGTGCAATAAATCATTACACTCTGTCAACTGAACTTAGGCAAGAAAAACGGTACCCAAGAAACATGAAAAGTTTGCAGTCATCTACTCAGCAAAATCTGCTAACTGTAGTTTGCTGAGAAGGTGACTGGATGCCCTGCAGGAAGTGTATCTGAAGCAGGTAACCATTCAATGCAACAGCAGTTCAGCCCCACACATCCCAGGAACTGGTAGGTCTTTGCCATGTCAGTGGAAAACAGCCACACTAGACATAAGATGGGAAAGAACCTTAGCAATGCCATAGACTATTGTTCACCCAAGCTTTTCACTCAACAGAATGCATAAGTGCAGTCTCCTCTATTTTAACTCCTGACACTGGACATTCATTAAGGTTCTGTTTTTTCATGACACCACTGTACCGCCCCAACACATAGCACTATTCTCCTCCCCTTTCCTCCGTCATCCTCTTCTCCCACCCTCCAAGTTCAATCTTTAATCCAGGCAATTTGTTCCACCCAACAAAAGAAGAGGGGTAGGAAAATACACGATAAAAGAATTGAACTTAAAGAATCATGTCTGAGTCACTGTGAGTTATTCCACGTAGAAAATGGTTTCTCAGCTGATAGAGTCCCCTTCCCCTTCAATGTAGCATTTATTGTCTAATTAATTAATGAATGTAACTCACTCTTTTGAGTTCATGCCATTAATGCTAAATATTTTTAATATGGAAACTATTCAAAGTAATTAGCAAAATTACAATTGCTCTGGATTAGAAAGTAGATTTAAACTTGAGAATTCATTACTGGAATAATAAAAATAGCAGAACTAATGGTGGTCTCTGCCACTATGGAAATTTCATGTATCTGGTGGTTTGGTGTCTCATTACATTAAGACACTAGTTTTATGTGATGAGCAGCCAGCCCAGGTTAAGAAGACAAATGTTGGGAGATAAATTAATACATGTAGGTGCAAAAGATGCAGTAGAAAAGAAGCACCTACTCCTGAGAGCAGGATGCTCTGGAGAACAGTAAGGGTACACATCTGAGCCCCAGTCTGCTGAGAAGCACCAAATAAAATTTTAGCAAAGAACAGAAACCAGCAACAGTTCACTGTTTGTATCCTAGAGCCAGGATGAAGGAGATATCAAGGAAACCTGGTCATACTATCAAATGTCATGGAATTTCATTTCTACCCACAAGATAAACTAGCAATTGATGTTACCAGTGTCAGCATTTGTTACAGGCCAAAGCCAATTGGTGGAGCCAAAGGTAGGCAACCCAGCATCAGTGGCTAATAAATCTAAAATGTGGAGGATTATATAACTATGCCAGCAAGTTAGGCAGACTCTATGTATATCTCAGACCCATAAGTGTGTCCAGGTGACATGCAATACAGATGGGAAGGGTCTAGGATATCCAGTAGCTTAGGATTCAAACAAGCTCTCATTCATTCACTGCATATTTGTGAAATGAGGAGAAACTGTACAGTACCATACAGGATAAGATAAGGTTACAGAGCTAAAGCTCTCAAGAAGCCTCTAGGTATCTGAAATGCTTGAGACTAGACATATTTCAGATTTGTGAGTTTTGCACATTGTGAAATAATTATATTTTACTTATCTATATAGTATCACTTAGCAAAAAACCTGAAATTCACACTGTTCCAAAACATGACACTTTAATTAACATATTGACATTCAAAGAATTTAAGATTTCTGGTATTTAAATTAGGAATGTTAATACTGGGAATATAGATCAGTGTCAGAGCCTATACATAGAATGCAAAAGGCAGGGCAAGGGACAGAGGAGGAGGGGATTAAATTAATGATGACTAATTTACAATAACTACAAGTAAATAAATACATCATACCCCTTACAACTCTCAAGATATTGAGGGGCACAACATAAATGCTGACCATAGGATACAGACAGAGAGTAAGGGCCTGGGTAGGGCAAGCACAGAGAGACAGCAATTCTGGCCTGGAGGGGCTGGGAGAATCTATTGAGGGCTGGATTGGAGCTGAGCCCAAAAGCTCTGAAGTAGGCAGATGAGACAATGAAAAAAATAAACACATGATGACAGATGTCTACTTTATTTTACCAAGAGTCTTGTATAGTTAATGTACTTTATCCTGACGACAGACTCCAGAAGCAAATGGAAAGAACCAAGCCCTATCCTCACAGCACAGGCGGCAGAGCTGGTGAATCTGGGTCAGTCTGTCAGTCTTTTTATCCAATGTTAGCTGACCTCCACTAAGTTCCAGAATTTATCCTAGGTGCTGTGGACACAGAGCTTAAAAAATAGTCCTGTTTCTAGCTTGCAAGAGATTGTTTTCTCATGAGAAGAGTAAAGTAAATCCTCTCATCTATTCATTCATTATAAATATCGATAAATGCCAGCAAGAGGCTACAGCAAGAGAAGGTAGGTAGGTATGTGTGTGTGTGTGTGTGTGTGTATTTATTTGTGTATGCAATGACCATTTGAGTAAGAAAGGCCTGAAGTTTTTACTAAAGAGGTCCTTTGAGCTGAGACCTGAACACTAACCCTAACCCTAACCCTAACCCTCACAATATAGCATGATGCAGGGAGGAGACGACAGTCTGAGAAGGTCTCACAGGACACTGGTCATTGATACATATCCCCAAGAACACTCAACCCAGACCTAGTGAGATGTTCCTCTAACAAGGCTTCACAGGAGAGAGGTCTCTATAGATGGAGGAGGCTGTGTACCCTTGAGATAGGAATAAATGGGAAGTCATTGAGAGAGGCAACAGAGATCTCACTGTACAGCATGATGCAGGGAGGAGATGACAGTCTAAGAAGGTCTCACAGGACACTGGTCATTGATATACATCCCCAAGAACACTCAACCCAAACCCAGTGAGATGCTCCTCCAACAAGGCTTCACTACCCACTACCCAGTATATCTCAGTAATGCCATCATCTTAAGAATCCATCTCAGGATCAATCTATAGATTAGAACCCCTTGCTCCATCTCCAGAGACTGTATCACTAATTCCCTGGACCTTATTTCACCCAATCAGTTGGGAAATCAAAATTAATCATCACAGTTGGACTGAGCTTTCAACAAGGATGATAGACACACTAGTTAAAGACAAAACAAAATAAAATTAGAAAAATTTAAAAGGAGAGGAACAGAGGAAGCAAGCAAAGTAACAATGGTGAGGGTGAGGTTGACAGTAGGCCTACCAATGGGAGAGGAGGGGCACCATGGGCAGTTGGAAAGCTAGGCAGGAGGCGCCATCATTTGTGGAGTTGGATATAGAAGCCAGCTGTCTAAGCTGGAACATCATAGCGACTCAATCTGCAAAGAAGCTCCAAGTTCAGATCTCTCTGATTTAAAAACAAAACAAAACAAAACAAAACAAAACATGTTCACTGTAGCTGAGGATTCAAGAAGCAGAGAGAGAAGGGAAAGCCGAGTTGGAAGTGGGCTGAGACTGAGCAGCAAACCTACCAAACTAGCCTCTTGGTGCTAGACTTCCAAAGGCTGCCATACCTAGAGCCCTCTAGGGAAATGCATTTCTGCAAGTATTTTTGAGTAAAGATTTGCAAACTAATTTGAAAATATACTTCAGGGTAGAAAAGAAAAAAAGTTTTAAAATGAGATGATTTACTTGTTTATGGTCAAATTTAAAGCAAAAGATGAAAAATGGGGAAATTCTTCAATAGCTCCCTAGAATGTATGGGAAGCACTAGAGGACATGTGTTAGGACTGCTTTTCTAGAAATAGTGAAGTCTTCTTTTAGAGGCAACATAAACAATCTTCCCAGTAAAAGTAAAATTTGAAAGGAGATGAAATTCAGTTCAGTTGTCGAGTGCCTCTCTAGCAAATGTCTGGAACAAAATTAATAATAATTTTATTAAGTAAAATAGAAAAAATGAATCTATTTAAAATTACTCAATAATGTAAGGGAATTAGGCTCTTAGTTTTGCAGTGAGAAGATGTGATGTGTTAGGCTTACAGGTGGAAATAATAACAACCAAATAAGGACAACTGCAGTCTACAGAGACAATAGCAATGCAAAGACTTAACACCTATTATAATAAAGATTTCATTACTTCCAGAAACACCACCTCCTTTACTTTACATTCTTAAGTGAATGTAACTGGGGATGAGCACATTCATATTATAGTAACAGTTTATTATACTTTTAGAAAAACTGAGATTTGATCTGAGTGTTAACAGACACACGGTGTCATCCTGGTTGAAGGTGGACTGAAAAGATGACAAATGGCCGGCCTCCAAGCTCTTATGTTTCCACTTAGGTTTGAATTTGGCAAAGTACGTATATTCACAGCTTGTAATGCCAGAGGCAGAGAGGAGAGGCCAGCAAGATACAGCACACCTTTAGAACATCAAAAAAAGACTCAGACTCAGCACTCTGGTTTGGGGATTAAATTAGACTTCATGGAGAGGTGCAATTTTACTTATACATTGAAGAACATACATGTGTATTTGTATATATAAATATATGGACTCTGTCTGCCTGCTCTGTTGGTCTTTGCTACCTCTCTCTCTCTCTCTCTCTCTCTCTCTCTCTCTCTCTCTCTCTCTCTCCACACACACACACACAAACAATTTCCTTTTGGCAAGCAAAAAGTAAGAGTATTTTAGTAAAGCATAAGTGCAGGATCAATTTACTGGAAAATGTGAGCTAGGGTTTTTGTGTAAGTTTATCTCTTCAAAATGTCTCAATAAATTCTAAAAAGCAGTAGGTTTTATGGTTGCAAAGCACAGTGAAATTAAATATTTAGAAATCACAGTTTTCAATACCTGACTTGTGCAGGGTCCCTCTAGTCCTTCTGCAGAGGGATCTGCCCCACCCCCTCAGCACTGTTCACCCTTGACTCTGACTGGGTTAGGTAGAAGGGAGGAGGGAAGTGTGCTTTTATTAGGAAGCACAGAGAAATGTGTCCAGGGCTTACAGAAGGACAGGCTCCCTTCTGAGTCATTAGTGCCAAGCCACACGCAGCTTCAGAGATGAGAAGTATTGTGGCTCCTTTTCACCTCCTTCCTGGTCAGGACCACATGCCAAAAAGTCATGCTTCATATACTGGTGCCCCCTGATGAGGAATGCATTGACTACCAGGTGTTTCCTTCAGAGGAAACCCCCAGAACCAATAGGGTTTTCCAGATGACATCATCCCCGTCATCCTCCAGTTATGTGTTCTTTATTCAGTGTACCTGTCTCTTTCCTACAAATGGCTTGAATGATGTGTAGCCATGCTCAGGTATTTCTTCTCTCAATATTTAGCAAACATATTCATGAAAAATAGAAACTGCATACACTTGACAATTACTTGCTAAGTAGGATGATGGACCTGCATAAATGAACAGGGCTGTCTGCATCAGGCTACCTAGAATTGAATCCTTAATGGAGGCCAATCCCTTTAATAAACTGACTTAGTTTATACTGGAAATTTCATCAGAACTAATGATGGCTCCAGAGAAAGAGATGGACAGATGATGAGATTAATGTATCTATAATACCTAGTTAACTAATTTTCCCTTTCTGACTGCTGAAGACACTCCCCTTGCAAACCCATGTTTAAGAAAGCAGTTTCCTTACCTTGGCAAATAGAACTTTAGGCAAATGTTCTCTAATGCTGCCAAGGGTAAGTCCTTGGCTAGGTCCTTGTGTGCCAGCCCACAGGAAACCATTATGTTCTCATCTTTACAAACTCAGAGCCCAGTGATTTCATTTGGGTATGTTGAAACTGGCTATGGTGGGAATATTTACACCACAAAAAAATTAATCAGCAAGCTAATCAGGGTTCTTTTGTTGAGCCGATTTGTTCAAGCATGTCCACTGCTCAGAGTGCCTGATTTAAAAGTCTCTGCCAATGAACCACTCTCCTTATATATCCAATAAGTAATCCATGTAGACTCAGCAACAGCTGGCTGGTAAATGCGAAGGACAACATGTCATACAGACTGCAAACAGGCAAGGATGCAGAGAGACTGTCAATGATAGAATTGGTACTAGGATTTGTCAGGATAAAGACTATACCAGGGAGACCTCAATTTCCTGGAAGCTATGTCATTGTAAGTAGTTTTACCCTTCCATACTAGCCAGGGTGCCCTCTTTAATACCCGGGGAGATCAGAAGACCCCAGTCTCTCAATGGCAGTTATAAAGGGTTCTATCCAGCTGCAATAGTAAGAATTAACAATTTAGTCAGTTTTAGATAAACATGGTCACTGTTTCTCTGATGTTTGTTCATTCTAGGGGCAGGATGAGGGTAAGCGGTTGAAGTGGTTCTTCTCTATGATATAGTGTAGTTTTGTTTCTGTGGTGGCACAGGCTAAGCATTTGCTTTGCCACTGAGCCATAGACCTATACCCTCAGCAATGCTTTTAGAAGGATATTTATTCTTGATCTATAAAGTAAACCCAAGATAGGGAAGAAAGGTGTATAATTATAGAGTGAGCATTCGAAAAAAAGAAACAGCCAGTTTTCAGAAACTTCTAGAGCTCTATTTTCATCCAGTCAGTCCAGCACCACAAAGCTGGCAGGGAAACACTTTCAGATAAATTGCAAATGAGTCTTCAAGACACAAGACCCCGAGACAATCACCAATGGCTGATTTTTATGAAGCTCTCTAGAGTCTAGCTTGCCATAAAACACTGTCCTAGGGTAGCTATAGTTGTGTTCTTCCATTTTGAAATTGATAACTCCATATAACTTTAATGGAAATCAATAGACCCAGGAATCTTATACTCTGTATAATTAGCGCAAAATATCAGTCTTCATCACAACCCAGAGTGAGACCCATTTCATCATAAGCCCAGACCCTTTTCCATGCACTAAATATGAAAGACAAATATCACCATTTATGCCTCACTGGGCAGGTGTAAGAACTGAATCATGAAGACAAATGGAGGCGGTGGAGCTGAGCAGAGAACTGCTGAGGAAACAGATGGAAACAGACAGAAGAGGCAGGGTTAGGTGCTTCAGGAAGTTACTCAGAGCTTGAAAGCTTTTCTGAGGAATCTATGGATGTTTGGAGAGGCTAGGATTGTGAAGTCTCCCTAGGTTTTATGTATATATGTGCTTTCACACAAAAAGCAAATAATCACTTTTTATAAATTTTGTAGCTGATGTAGATCTCATGTTTTACTTTCCCAGGAAGCAGATGAGAGTGAAGATGAATAAGAAGATCCTAGGACTATAAAGGGAGCAGAAAAGAAGCAGAAAGAGGAACTGAATTCCAAAACTTGTTCCAGCTGATCCTTAGCAGAGGATATCCCTTGTTGTATAACAGTTTTCTCTGAGATTAAAACATTCTATCCTGTGTGAAGTTCCTTAAACAGGAAGATAAACAATTCAATATAGCTTCAGGAAGTCCCTGAAACTGACCAAATTCACTAGACTCCTCCCTGCCAGAATAAGCAAGAAAAACTGAGAGTCCTCCTCAGACAGAAGAAAGCTGAGTTGCAAAAAAGACACTCAGAGGAGAGAAGCTACATGGAAGAGTCTGAGACCCTACCAGCTGCCTAGAAGCAGCAGAAATCAATTGAGCTGCCTGGACAAGGTTTAGACCAACAGAGGCACCTGGAAAGGATACTCTCCAACCTCCCATGCTGGAATGGCTTTGGTAATGCAGCTGCCCTTGAGTCATTTCTGTTCCTGTAAGTAACCCTTTACTCACAGTCTTGTAAGTATCCCCAGCAAAAATCATTCGTTCACTAAATTGGACTTTCGTGGTATCTGTATGTGGTGGGACTGTTTTTTTGTAAATAAAGGAGCTGTTTTGGCCTATGTGGAGCACCGTAGAAGTGGGTGGAGGGTTAGAGGAGAGACAGGTAGAAGGAGGGTGGAGTTAGTTTCTATCTGACCTCTGAAGAAGAGCTATGTCAGGAATGTAGGTGAGCCACAGGCCAGGCCACATGGCAGGTAGATTACTAGAAATGGGTTGAATAAAGATGAAAGAGTTAGCTAGTAATGTGCTTGAGACATAGGCTAAACAGTATGAAATTAATATAAGCGTCTGATTTATTGGGGGGGGGGTGGAAGCTGCCGCAGGCAAGGTCTAAACGTCTGGCCCAAACAGGACTGGAGATGTTCTACAACCTCTGCACTTTGGTCTGTCACAGGATCTATATCTGGGGTAGGTAGGGGTATGTGTTGCATCTCCCTAGGAAAGGTTTTGTCATGCAATATTCCACAGTGTTGTCCCATTTTGATGTGGGCAGGCTTTTGTATTCCCATTCATTAGGACTGCCCCCATCCCTGTCACTGGAGATGAGAGTGTGGCTCTCCTCATCTAAAAACCATGTACACAAATGGGATCAATGGGGTTATTCAGCTTCCAGGAAGCAGAAAGAGGGAGTAATTCAAACTAAAGACCATGTCCAGCATAGAAGAGCATCTACCATGGTCTCAGGTCTTAGTCAAATCACCACTCACGCATGACTATGAAAGTATGTTTTCTGACTCTGCTGGTGTCTGTGATTAAAGTCATATTTACTTATTTTTAGATGGGGTGTCATGTACCACAGGGTGACTTTGAACTTACTATGTAGCTCAAGATAACCTTGCCCCTCTGCCTGTACCACCACACTTGGGTCCAAGCTACTCTGTAAACAACCAACTTCCTTTTTTTTTCTATCTGCTGTTTGCACCCCAGGAAGCACTGTTGCACCCTCTCTGGCTTTGCTAGCAGGATGCTGGCACGCTAAAGCTTTAGAAGAAACATCTACCTCTAACATCTATGATCTGCAGACTATCAATCTTGTGAGGACTGTCCAACTTGATAGGACCTAGAATGATCTGGAAGACAAATTTCTGAGCATGTCTTTGAGGAACTTTCTAGGTTAACAGAAGGAGAGATGCATGCCAAGTGAGAGTCACTGTCTCCTGGGGTGGGGGTAGTGAGCTGAAACCCAGCATGGCTGTCTCTGCCTCCTGACTGTTGATGCAGTGTCATCAGCTGCTTCACCCTCCTGTGCTCACTGCTTCTCCGGCTTCAGACACATCCTCACACTGGGCCAAACAAACCCTTGGGAAGCTGCTTGGTCAGGTATTTTATCCCAGTTTAATACAATCCCTAAGGAGTTAAAAGTGACCTAGAAAAACTGGAAGATAAACAGTAGGTATACTTTACAATATGTCTCACAGAGAGCTGGAGGAACAGGGTGTGATGATTAATTAGCATCGCCAATTTGAGAATCACCTCTGATGCAGGCCTCTGAAGATTTGTGGAGCATTAGCATAACTGTATTAACTGAGGGGGAAGATCATCTTAACTGTGAGGAGAGTCATGTTCTGGGAAAGGGGATCCCGGTCTGTATAGAACAGAGTAAGAGAACTGGGCACCAGTTTTCTTTACTACTCTCTGCTTGCCTATAGGTTCTATGAGACCAGCTGCTTCAGACTCCTGCTGCCTTGATTTCTCCACCAAGATGGAATGTAGTTTGACCTGTGTAAGAGCCATAACAAACTCTCCCTAAAGTTGCTGTGACCAGAGTATTCTATCACCAGAGTATTCTATCACAGTATTAGAATTATTAACTAAGATAAACAGCATATCATTTATTTAATGATTTTCTTCCCCACATAGTCAACATAAGGAGGAGGCCATGTTTTTGTCAGAGCTGTCAAAATTTCAGATCAAGCATGAGGCAAATGTTTACCATGTCCTGTATTTTTGTTTAAAGGGACAAAGGAGGTAAGATCCAGAGACATGAGGAGAAGCTCAGCTTATCTGATAGGCTTTTAATTTATTTACAAGCCAGTGCCACCTCCTCATCTGAACTCTATGCTCATTAGAACTGGGAGGTGGATCTGTGTGACCCTGACATCTTCCAGAAGCATCTGTTTTGTTGGGCCCTCAATGCTATTAGAGTAAAGCATGTTTTAAGGACTCTGTCCTATTTCCTGTGTGAGGGATCAATTTAGAAGAATATCCATAAAATATTTACCTTCTTGGGCAGGTACATTCTGCATCAGTTTTAAGTACCATGTCATATTGACATAGGGATCTTGGGTTAGGACTAAGCTTTGGGTAAGTACTCAGCCACACACCTACAGCTCACCTCATTCTTCTTATTTTTATCAGTGACCTCATTTGCTGTCTATCCTCTGATTTGTAGTGGTCCTTAATAAGCTCTTGCAAATGCATCCTCAGCTAAATTATTTGTCCATTTTGGATAAGGTCTATTTTATTTTGTCATAATCATATATCTTTTATCCAAGTCTAAGCACATTAAGTACTTAGCACATGACTGCCAATTGATTTTATAAAGCTTTTGAGGTAGATTAAAGCAAAAAGATCATACAAGGAAAGAGGCAAAATAGAAATGTTAACAAAGAAAAAGAGATGTTACAAAATGGCAAATATAATTAGTGGTATATTATTTACACTTGAGACTGAAATTTGGGTTTGAGCTTCCCACAAACCAATGGGAAAAAGAAAAGAGATTTCCTAGCTTTTGTAGGAAAGAAGTCAGGAGATCAAGCATAATGGAGCTCTGTTTGGCATGAGTCTGAAAGATAACTGTGATGCTGATTCTAAGAGGAAGGACACAGAAGACATTCCACAGGAGTTGTAGCTGGGGGTTTGAGAGGTGGCTGAGAAGATAAGAGCTTACACTGTACTGGCACGAGAGCTGACTTCAAATCTCCAGTGTTCTGGAGGACAGGAAGGCTAGAGGACTCCCAGGCTTGCTGGCTGTTAGCCTAAGCCAAGTTCAATGAGAAACCTCATTTCAAGGGAATAAGGTAAAGAATAATAGAGTGGGACACTTGGCATAGTCCTCATGTGCATATTCATACATAAATGTGCATATACATGATATATATGAAAATACAGCTGGGCCTCTGTAGGTTGCTTCCTACATTGTCAAGTCATGACATTGTCTAGTCTGCGTTACCCACATTCAAGCATAAAGTTCTTCTTTGAGAACTTCCTTCCATTATCATCACATTTTCAAAGCTCTTCTTTGGGCCTTCTGCACAACACTTGCCTCATCCACCATGTTGGATTCTTAGTTTGCATGCTCTAGTATAGTTATTGCTGTTCTTGTTTACTTCAATATTGTTTTGGGGTATCTCAGGAGGGACACTGTTGGCTTTTGTTAGAAAACATGACACATGCAAGGAGAAGTCCAGTTACCTTCTCACCAAATCGAAAGCATCCTTAAGTTTGCATGCCAGACCAGCAGAATTTAGGATGCCAACTCCAGGTGCATCCTCTCAAACAACTTCATGTTCTTTTCTGACCACTCAGAACCTCAAGTTTTTATGTTGTGGAGAAACTAAGTCACAAGTGTAAATTACACACTGGTGTTCTAATAGTTCAGCTAAGTCTGGCTTTAGGGATGTGAAAAAAGGATGCTGCAGTGCTCTTAGACTCACCCACTAGGCAGCCAAGCATCACTCAAGGCTTATGTCAGCGCCATGCAGAACAAGAGTTATTCCTCCCCAGTTTTAGATCCAATGAAATGTTAGTTTCATAAAAATACCACATTTTGGAATGATTTGTGTAATGCTCAATAACAAATTGATCGTAAGTGTTCAGAGGCTAAAGTCATACATTTGACTTCGTTTATCCATTTACCTCTTCATATAGCTATGGAATAGCTGCCATTGGAATTGGAGATAAAGTCAAATGAATGAGAAAAAAAAAACCTTCGGCCCTGGAGAAATTGATATATGAGGGAGCAATGAAGAAAATGAAAGTGTAAACAAGGACTTCATTGCTTTTGTGATACCAAAATTGCCTGAAAGTGACTACTGAATGCAAGTTTGTATTTTTGTAAGTTTTTTTTTTTACCTAAACAAGCAAAAGAAAATGAAACACAAAATAAACAAAAAATTTAATGCACCAGTGCATTCAGAGGACTCATTTATTAACACGACAAGTCAGATAAGTCAATCTGTTTGTAAACACCAGGTTTCTGGTACAATCAGCAGCAGGAAGGCCTGTTTACCTATTTCCCTAAAAAGAAAACATCTTATTTGCCTGAGGATTCATAAAACTTTTGCTATTAGCGAAAATGGAGTAACCCCTAAGTTTTTCAGGAATGTAGGTTGTCCCCTAACCAGGGTAGGAAGTATTGCTCCATAAAATGTCAATATCAAAACAATATAGAAAAAATAATTACAGACAGCATTAGTGCTGGAAGCTGATACGGACCAGATGGTCTTTTGTATTTACGGTTTTCCTTATGCATACAAATGCTTTGGGGATCTAATTAGCCTTCCACAAAACTCAAACTGGGTAATTACTATCATTATTCCCTTTTCAAATAAATCTGAAGTCTAAACTGCAATTATGTTTTTTATCTTGCATTTGGTATTCACACATTTTAAGAATTATTCCTTGCCATCTACTCAGAAAACTTCTTACCGTGGACTGAAGTGAAGTATTGCAGGATTATATCGAAAAGCTTTGCTTTTGAAAACATAGCTAACTCTTTTAGAGGAAGTGCTGACCACAGTGAAGTGTGCCTCCTCCACTGGCCATACTACCACGCTCACTGAAATGAAATCCCTGTTCTCCAAGACTTCATTTTTTCTTTTCTGCTTTGAGTACCAGGAAGAGAATTCCTATGAGGAGACAGAGGCAGAGGGGCATGGTGGAGAAAGATTTTCCATGCAGCATCTTGTGGTGGCTGTTTCAATTAACTTGTGAAAGTGCAACACCTGGACCTACAACGAGCTGTGGAGAGTTAGTAAGCATGCAACAAGCTTGGAATGCCATTTTTATGGGGGTTTTGGCCTTGGGACAAGAGAGTAGTATGTAAGAACATCTCCAAGCTGCAAATCAAAGCAGGTATGATCCCTGTTAGGAATTCACCAGAATCTATTTCCAGGGAGATGCACACTCGAGAGGGGCTTCAGAACCCAATCATTTTATTTTAGGCATAAAGCCAAGTATGGGAGTCATCACCAGCCATGTGTGTTTCCTATGGCAAGAAGAGCCATGGAGAGTGATGCTCAGCAGAACTAACTTGTCTCTAACTTCTAGGGAGGAGGTCAGGATTGCCTGTCTGACATCTCATGGTGCAGCACCAGAATGAACTGATCCAGAGTATCTGAAAACAGGAACATTCTGGTTGATGAACTGGAGTCAGGGGGTATGTAGTCTCCAGAGACACTTCCACTACAGAGTGAGTCTGTGTGTCAAAACAGCTTCAGAGTTGGCCTATGGCTTGTTTGACAGAGACACATTAGCCTTCAGGCCCAGAGATGGCCCTGGGCTACCCTGACAGCACTGGTACTGGCATCCAGGCAATGACAGCGATAGCTGCAAGGTCAGCACTTTGCCCTGCCTGATAAGATGACAGGGATGTCACAGAACAATGAAGAAAATCTTGAAGATATGTGTTCTTACTTTTAATCATTCCAGAGATATGTACTAAGTATCTACTTAGTGTAAGGCACTGAGGCAGAAGTATGCAAAGGCAATGTCAGCAAGTTATTTCGTCTGAACTGAAAACTTTCTTCCCCCAGAGAAGGAGAGATGCTCATTAAGTCTCAGGAAATAAATATATATTTAAAAAAAAAAACCTTAAAAGTCTAGGTAAATAAATAAAATTGACCTGTCTCAAGGAGTTCCTAAAATCAAGATTCCCAAGATTTCTTAAGTTGTAGGAGCTGCTGAGGAGAGATGAGTGACCTATTGAGCTGCCTACAGCTCATGTAAGCAGCCTTAAGGGTGCAACTTTTGAGAGTCCTCAGTCAGCTTTGGGCAGGGTTTTTGGTGACTCTTTGTTATCCATATTCCTCATAAGAGACTACAGTACATTCTCTGATTCTTTAAGCTAGGTTTGAGAGATTAATTTCTCTGATTTGTGGTCAGTTCCTCATCTGAAGTGACTTGTCATTGTTCCTATTTCCTGGGGAAGAACGAGACATCACCCCACTCTACTGTGGTCATCTCAGAGCAACGCTGCTGACCTGTTAGTTTGTATCTTGGTCATGTCTTGTGTTTTAGCTGACTGTGTGGTTGCTCCAGTGTTCACAAGTCATGATCCCCAACTATCCTTAAGCACACTTATCTTCTTGTAATAGCACCTTCATGATACAGTTTATGATGTGTCTTATCCTCAGGATCCTTCTTGGTGCAAAAATGGAAGGTCCAAGGTGTAACCAAGCTCTTAAAGGACTTGTCTAAGGCCATACAATGAGTAAGGCGCCTAAGTAGGGCTCATCTGAAGGTCATGTCACAATGGATCAACTATGCAGACCTTCTTCACCATGTCTGACTAGAGCTCCTGCCTCTGGCAAGTTTGTGTGCTGAGTTACGCCCTCCACAGGACTGCCTGAGCAGTCTGCTTGGCTGAGTAAGGCTGCCTCTCTTTACAGAATGCCTTTGTATGTTTGAGGGTGCAAGTCCATACTCCAGGGGAGAAAACTTTGAATTGATGCAGGATGAGGCCATTTTCTTTAACATACAGCCTTATCCAGGGGAAAGAGCAGACTTCCAGTTATCAGGCCTAGGTTCAAGGCTCAGTCTAGCTCATATGAACTCATCTTCTCTATGACCTGGCTTTTGCACAGACAACCACCTCTGCGGGTGATTAAGATCTGATAGCAAAGTGCAAGCAAAGCATCCTAAGGCTGAGATAACACATTCTGCTTCATTTGTTCATTTT
The DNA here is from genome assembly GCA_004025045.1 of Sigmodon hispidus. Taxonomy (NCBI): domain Eukaryota; kingdom Metazoa; phylum Chordata; class Mammalia; order Rodentia; family Cricetidae; genus Sigmodon; species Sigmodon hispidus. Next base: position 269,767 of record PVIH01000182.1, read on the forward strand.
AATACCTACCAGGAGGGCCAGGAGGACAGAGGAAACTGTAATGGTCAAATCACAGGGGCAATGCCTGCCTAAACATAAGAATTAGCGCTATTCCTCTCTCCATGAAACTCCTTTGGGCTTATGGGTTTGCTCTAGTATACCAGGAAGGGAGGTAGCCCACAGAGTTCTCATCATAGAGCAGGTGAGGAGTGCTAGCACTATGGGTCCTGTTTGCCTTGCGAGCACCAGTACTTAGGTTAGTCCCAGCACCAGCAGGCACTTACAAGCTAGGTGCACTAGTTTGTACTTGTAAGGTGAGAGCAGCACAGGTGGAGGCAGCACCCTGAGGCTTCATCACTCAGGGCGGACCTCTGAGCTGCACAGGCACAGAAGCACGTGTGCACGCACACACACACATCAACACACACACACACACACACACACACACACACACACACGCTCACGACTTCATAGGAGTGTCTAGCACACTAGGAATATGGAGATAACCTCATTTCCCACATGTCAACAGAGAAGCCAAAAGGAAGTGCCAGCCATAACTATGTTTAGGGTCCTGAATCCTTATTGTGATGCTCTCCAGAAATGCTCTAACAGGCAGCAGAACTCCACTGACTATTCTTGTTTCAGGGAGAATCATAGCAGCAATCTCTGTATTATGATAAGAATTTTCTCTTGATTTGAATATAGTGTCAACTCTCTGGTTAGGCTGAAATCCAAAAATACCTTCTAATATTCATTTAGCAGAATGGGCTTCCTAACAATCAAATGTTTGTGTGGGATTCAGAAAATGATTGAGATGATAGTCCAGTCTTGCACTGGAGCTTAAAATATCCAACTTCCTCAGCTCTCAATCCTGATGCTGAATGACCCCGTCAACATTTGGACAAACAAAGGAGGAGTGGTTCACACTCATATGAGGGCACTGCTTAATTCAGCTCTCAGGGACCCAGAGGCTTTTACAGGCTGGACACAGGAAAGACTGGAGGCTCAGACCGAGTCACATCTGGCTGGAATGTCTCCTTATGTGTAGCATGGCTGCACTGGATCAGCTTTTGGTCTCAAAGGATGCTTCACAGACCCTTGTTCAGGGCCATATATGAGACCCACTCTAGCTACTCCCACACAGGAGAGCAGGGACATGGTCCAGGCTGGACAAATTACCTTTCTAAGAGATCAGTTTGAAAGTTCATCTGATGAGCTCCTCTTTGATCTTCTCAGCCTCATTAGTGCAGAGCTCAGTATGTCAGTATGACATGGTACATGAATGTCAATTTCCACTGTTAACATCTATCATTTTTATTTGCCTGAATTTTTATTATAGACATATAACATATATGCTCCACTTCTGAATTTAAAATATATGCTAACAAAAATGACTGTTGCATGTATGTAGTTTAAATGGTGACTCCATATTACATGAGCTACACATATCTTAGACACAGAATTTCTTATAAACTTGGAAAAATGACCTTTGACAATGGAGTTAAGTCTCTTGAGATGAAATCATCTTGGACAACCTGTGTGAACCATAAATCAATGACAGATGTTACCATAAAAGATAACCGAGGGAATTATGGAACACAGATAGGAAGGTCAAGGACAGGAGCAGAAGTAAGTTTTATATGGCCCAACACCAAAGAATATATGTACCAAGCTACCACACTTGAACAAAGCATTAAGGGTCCTTCTAAAAGGACTATAGATTTCAGGCTTCTTCAGAAGAGTGAAATACAATTCTAATATGTTAAGATATTAAATTTGTGGTGATTTGTAGCATTTACATAATAATAAGAAGCTAAATTAACACATTATATAAGTAGCAGATATTCAACATTATATATATAATGTGTTTTTATACAGATAAGTAAATAATGGAACAAGTGAGAATTACACTATTTGGTTAAGATTTGTTTTATTACATAACATCTAAATTTCATCATTACCTCAGGCTTTATGATAAGACTTTAAGACACTGCACAGTTATTGACTTGTGTGTTGAATGAGAGTTGGAGTAAAGACCTATGCCTCATATGGGGGACACAATTATACTTCAAAATTTAAAATGTAAATTGAGAAGAGAGAAAACTATACAAGGTTACCTAAGAAATAACCATTAAGTACCAGGTCAAGTCTGAACTCATTAAATTAATAACATGTATGACCAAAGGAGAGACACTGTGACCTCAATATGCTACAACATGAAGCTTAAGGTGATGATCCCCAAACCTTTCTAAATTGTGCTCTTATTTTTATGTGTATGCACTTAGAGCAAGCTTTCCCATTCCGGACTATTAATAACAATAAATAGCTGCTGTGATGGTCATAATTAATAATTGCTGAGCACTTTGTGCGACTCAGGCTCCACTCTGAAGCATTGACACACATTTCGTTGTTTAACAAATCTCTATAGAACCCCTTTGAGGACTGATGTTATGCATTTTGTTTTCAGATATAAAAGCATACACTGTTATTGGCAAGATGAAGTGATTCTTCTGAGCTGATGTCCTTACAAATTATGAGCAGGGCTGATCAGCTTCTGATCCAGCTGGTGGGTTCCAAAGCTCAGAAGCATATAGCTGTGTACTCCAGCTTACACATCAAGCAAGGGAGCAGTCAGGTCCTGAAATCCATTATGGGATTCTCCTGTGTCCTCATCATTGGCCAGAGGACCTTAATGAGGCTTTTTTCAATTTATCTGGCTCATTATACTGGGAGAGAGCAAAAGGTGGTGGTGGGTATATGTGCTATTGTTGTTTGTTTGGCTTTATAGTCACAGTACTGAAGTAAAGTCTGTGCAGGATTGTGAGGGTTAAAAAAAAGATTAGTGTCTATGCACAGAGAGTAGATAATGTGAGTATTCCAAGGAGGAAAAGGAGGAGGAGGAGGAGGAAGAGGAGGAGGAGGAGGAGGAGGAGGAGGAGGAGGAGGAGGAGGGATACAGAGGAGGAATCTGAAGGCACACTGGAAAACTGGACCTGGCTTTGTCCACTGAATTCATTAGAGTCTGCTTACGAGTCTAAGCACAGCGATTTCTCGTAAGAGAGTTAAGTAAATTGGATTTATATTCCAGAAAACAAAGTGGAAAAGCAGCTAGGCAGAAGGAAAACCTACACTGTACCCCAGACTAAGGGGAAATTCTCAACAACCAAGACTGTCTACAACTCCACCAACTGAGTAGCAAGTGGAGAAAAATAACAGGTGTGTTGCCCTGAGGGCCCAGCAATCCACTGTCCTCCCTGGCAGACGAGCACACAGAACTCACAGATATTGCTGCTCCTGAGCTGTTCTGAATGTAGGTGCTGCCAAGCATAAAGCTTGTGCACTGTACAGCTCCCAACCAAGTGGACAGGCCAGATGGTTGGTTTCAACAGCTCCAAGAGAACATGTGTTTAAGGACATTGATACTTTCACACTCCAATTGTATATGGGAAGAGCTATAGAACCAAAAGTGCCCTACACAGAGAAGCACTCAGCTCTGAGAATATAAGGTCTTCACTGTTTATTAGACAAGGAGGAAACAGTCAATAAGAATAATACAATATTAAAGAAATTTCTGGGATAGCAGGTACTCTATTTGAAGTGCCTGAGTTCCTTAGGAGGAGCAGAAGTCAGTCTTACTACCAACATCATTCATCATGTGTATACCCATCCACATGTTAGCAGAAGCTAGGTGAAGAATTAGTTTGGAAAACAACCCCCCTCTGTCTGTGACTCTACATAGCAGCATTAATATATTCATGCTTCTATAGTAATTGATGAATGCATCAACCCAAAGAAATGTAGTATCACCGAGAATACAATAATCTGTTCTCTGCCACTTGTGGATACATTTTCTGTTAGACACAGCCTGTGTCAGACTAGCATGGCCTCTGTGAGGTAAATATTAAATCAAAAATTAAAATACAGTCACTGAACTATTACTAATGTCAACATCAAATTATTTTATGCTTTTTTTAGAGAACCCTGAAATTTGAGAAGACATTAAAAAGTGCTAGAAATCAAGGTTTCTCTAAAGAATTGTTTAAGGGTCTCGAGTGACTTGGTGGTGAGAAGTGTGCTGGACCTGAGCTCAGTTTGCAGCACCCACATTCAGCGGCTCACAATCATCTGCAGTTTCCCTTTCAAGGAATCTAATGCTCTCTTCTGGCTTCTCGGTGTGCCTTTATTATTATGGAGCGGATCCTTGCTGTGATGTATACTAATGCATTTAAACCACATGAAAAAACCCATGGAGGGTCCAAGCATGCAGTTCATAGACTGCATTTCTGATGTCATGTTCATTTAGACTTAAATATCATAGCCAGCAGTGCTTTCACTCACCGACTGGGAAAGTTCAGATGTGTATATAGTATAAATTAATTCCCTTAGCAGTAAAAGAAGCAGAAAGGTGCTAACAAAACTGACAACTATGAGGATGCATATATGAGATCAGAGGTACAGCAAGTAGACAGAAAATCAGGAATAAAAGATGCCCACAGGAAATCATGTGGAAAGATCCTGATTATGTTTTTGCATTAGGGCATGTCTGGCAGATCATGGGAAGATCTGAGTGCAGGATCATATATACGCAGGCACATATGTATACACTATGCATATTATTGAGTATATCTAAAATTTTAGGTGTAAAAAGCCATCCTCTCTGCCAGTTTAAGGAGCACCCCTCAATCTGCTTAAAGACCATCTTCCAAAGGGCTGTTGGTTGCAAAATTAAAGTTGATGAGGCATGACTGTAATCTATCTTGAGATATGCATCAAACATAATGTGGATTCTGTGAACATTCCAAACCTCAATGGGCATCTGTCTCCTGGACAAGAAGAATACGGAATATCAAGGCAAAAAGTCAATGTGCAAAGAACAGGTAGCTGTCGCTGATGGTTCAGATTATTTCTAGAAATTCTATGTGCCCAACACACTAGTTCATTTATTTTTAGAAAACAAAACCTTATGTGTGATAAGGCTGTGCCATTTCTCGGAGCATGATGGAGTTGGAATCACTTCTACATTGTAGAAAACACTCAGATACTCCACAAGAAAGGATGAGCCAGTATTCACAGTCACTCAGATTGAGGTTTTTGAGGGTTTCATAGTTGCTAGCAGCACAGAGACTGTCCACAAAACTTCGTGCATGCTCATATCCATGCACTTAGTAAAATTAAGATTTGTGTTGCTACTTGTCTAGCGCTTCTCTTAGAAAATCATTTGTGACTTCAACAGTGTTAACCAAGAGATATTCTCATTGCAAACACAAGAGGATTTAATGAAATCTTTTCAGCAAGAGATGAAGTATGTTAATAGCCTTTGTTCTGTCTTTAGTGAGATGAGGCACATAAAAACAGAGCTGCTGTTTCCTGGCCTCCTCCATGGCTAACCCATCTCCTCTCCCAGGTAGCAGGATAATGCATCCACCTATGCCTAAATCAGATCTGGGGCTCTAAGGAGAAAAAGGAGGCAAGATGTCCAGGCTTTTCTCTAAAACCATCATTTGACGAGACATGGGTTTTCATCTCAAACTCTCTAACACAGACAACTGCTTGTTACAGACTTGGTGGGGCTTCATGAGAGGATACTCTTTCTTTCTTTTAAAGTTCATTTCGACTGAAATAGAATGATATCACTTTGCACCATCCCTTTTCTACCTCCAGCCCCTTCCAGCTGCTTTCCTTTCAATCCTCCTAGACCCTGCTCTCAAGCTGATAGAGCCTCTAGAGCCTCTTTTTTCTTAGAATATATATATATATATATATATACATATATATAAACTTTTGAGCATGTTTTTGTTGTTGGTATCTTTGTGGTTTCGAGGAGTGTCCTTTATTTTGTATCTTTGTACCCCTTTTTTCTTAGGTCTGAACTCTCACAGCACAGTATTTGATATTGACAGATTTGCTCAAGAAGGCTTTGCTATAGTCTGTGAGTGAGTCTTTGAATGTTGTTCATCTGAAACAGGCAAATTGGATGACAGGGGTTATGATCATGAGAAGATATGTAGCGACTCTCAAAGGCCAATCAAAATGGGAAGCTGGGTTCTGCATCCATATGATGGGTAATGTGGTGACTTCTATCAAGACAATTTAACTTTTATAAGATTTTATAGTTGGTATAATAATTTCTGGCAAGTGATTTAAAAAGGTTAAAATTTATTATGGGATTTATAGGAAAATACTCACTGAAACAAGAGATTAAACAGTTGTCCGGTTCCTGACAGCTGTACTAATCCACACAGCTGAAGCTCAGTGGGTCAGAACATGCATATAAGAGCCTGAGAGAGCCAACAGGAAGAGAGCTTGGGGTGCACATGTACCCACTCTCAAACTGGCCTGGCCACACTCTCAGTACTGCAGTTTCAGGTCCTTAAGGCCACGCCTCCAGGTCAAGGTGATAGAGCCTGCTCTTCACTACAATTTGCTGTTAAATGGAAAAGATTGATAGAGATGTCTCATTTAGAGCTGAGCACTCCATTGTCTCATATTCTTTGTATGTTGATCAATTGAAGGGCTCTGTATTGATCACCATTTACTCCAAATGGAAACTTTTCCAGTGAGGGCCGAGGAACACATTATTTTGTGGGTATTACGATGAGAACATAAATTGTGCCAGTTTAATACTATGTCCATTTAGCCAGAGAAAATTTTCTCCAGGAATGAGGCTCCTGAAAGATGTATGGTCCTATACCTGTGCCATATGGGCAGCACTAAGTAAAACTTGGTGGGATGGGGTGTTGGAAAGGAAAAGTAAAATGTGATGGGAGAAGTGGATTTGAATAAAACATTATGTGAATGTATAAAATGCTTGATAAACAATAAACAGAATTAAAAAGGTTGAAGCCATCGATGAAAAGACACAGTGGGGTTGCCGCCTTGTTTTTTTCTGACAGTATCAGGCTCATTCAGCAATCCAGCTTGCATCTCTCATCTGAACACTGGAGAAGCTGTGAAGCCTGAAGTCAGGACAACACAATCTTCAGTCAGTCCCATGCTGTGCTACTGAGCAGAAAACCTAACAGCTGTTAGAATCTTGCTGACCATGTTATTGCCTTTATAACATATTGATTTCTCTTTTATTGTGGATCTTTGTTTCTCAGAGACTCATGAGAGCCCTAGGAGGCTTCAGAGAGAGACAAAAACAAAAACCTCACTGTCCAACATTGTGATGAGCTTATCAGTGAAGTTCTACCCACTATGCACACACACACACACACACACACACACACACACACACACACACACAGAGAGAGAGAGAGAGAGAGAGAGAGAGAGAGAGAGAGAGAGGTGTTCCCAAGGCTGTGAGTCCTTAAAGAAGATAAAAATGACAGACTTGAATTATAATTTCTGAAGAGCTCTAGCTGAAATTTGTATTATAAATATGGTAATGACAAGTCTCTGATTTATAGAAATCTCAGCTTCTTCTACATGTATTATAAGCTGTCAAAGAAGGACTTTCTGTCTTCTACACATTGATGGTCCCCTATGGAAGCTGCTAAAACAGGATTCTAAGGCTTTGTTACTGAGCAACTAATGACCTATTCGGTTTTCCTAACTGTAGTCATCGAGTTTGGAAATATACAGAGCACTTTTTTTCCCATGCTTTCCTCTTAACAAAAGACTTTTCCCTCATTGCACTTAGATCTGGAGAGTAACAAGTTTGTATTCTCTGTTCAGTGCTGGCTGAGCTAAACAGCAGCTCTGTTTCTAGAAAGATAACAATGTCAAAGATTAGAGAGAAACAGCAGGCATTCTGGGGATTTAACTGTTGAACAAATGTCTGAAAGGTGCTTCAAAGTTAAGTAATATTTTTTAAATTATAGCCTGAGTTGAAGGCTAAGAACTCTTTAACTTCATATATAATTAAAACATAAGGCTGAAGGCCTAATTAGACAGGTATTTCTGGTATTTTAATAATCAAGTAGAATACCCTCATCCTATGGCTTATTATTATATCTGAATGTACCACCAATTAAATTAGTTGTAGCAGAAAACTTACAGTATGCAGCAAGATTCTGATTCAGAAGTAGAATCTCTCTATGAAATTCTCCCTACACCAATGGCAATACACACACAAAAATATTCACTGGGAAAGGATCATAACAATAAAAGACAATCTTTCAATTATATTTCATGACAGTACAGGCCAGGTGATGCCTGAAGTAAAGAGGGAGACTTGTTTATGTAGAATGTTCTGGATGCCATAAAGAAATACTACAGGCAGGAAGCCCCAGTGGTGGATATATGTGGTCTCCCAGTTCTGGATATGAAAGCCCAGTGTCTGGTTTCTGAATACATCCTTCTTGGTCTATAGACAACTGCTTTCTTGCTGTGGTCTCACATGGTTTTTACCTTGGCATACTCTTTGGACTTAAGTGGGCAGAGTTGGAGTTGACAGAGATAGAGCTGGAGATCCACTTTCTCTTCCTATGAGCCTACTGGATCAGACCCTTTCTAATGTCCTCACTTAGCCTCAATGTCTGTCTCAGAGCCTCTTCTGCATTGAGAAGCATAGTGGCTATTACAGGCTCAGTGTGTGATAAGGCAGCCATAGTAGGTATTACAAGTTCAGTGTGGTAAGGCAGACACATTTGGGTTACAGGCTTAGGGTGTGGTTGATGAGGTACTGGAATTCATCAATAAAGAGAGTATGCAGAGGTTTGATCTTCAATGGAGGAGGACAATCATGCATATAATTCTGACTGGCTCCTCTTGCTACTAGGAATGACTTGGGGAAATCTCCCTGATTGTGCTATAGTACTGGGAGAAATTAAAGTAAGATCTAATAGAAAATCAACTTGGTGATAGAAATTTATCTGCTAATCTTGGCAAACAGATTATAAAAGAGGAATCTGGGTTGTCAATATAGTCAGTAGGTTGGGGTCTAATATGGACAGTGCAAATACTGTCATAGCAGACTCTGCTGAATTGTACCTCAAAGCTACCCATTGAAGAGTTTGCTGTTGGACTCTCTGAATATCTGAATTTATTCTCCTCCTACTGGGACTGTTAGGGCTGAGGAGGTAGTTACTTATTACACAGTAGCTTTCTATTCTTTACATCCTTTACCTCAAAGACTCAGCAGTTGGAGGAGCAGAGCCTGATAAACAAGACAGGAACTGCTAGTCTGTATTCTGCATAAGAAGGGAATCACTCATTTCTAGGCAGACTCTGCTACTCTTTTCCCACACTACTCATCTGTGCAAGAGGACAGCCATATGGATGACTCCTCATGGATTCTGTCAACTTCTTAAGCTCTATGACCCCAACTTTATACATTAGCATTTGTAGAGTTCACGGAGACATCAAATCAATTCTGAGAATAGTGTCTGTAAAAGAATACATTGACAGTCACTGCTTAACAACAATAATCAAATGAACTATTTTCTTTTTTTTTTAACTTTATTTATTATTTTTTTATTTATTTGCCTTGGTGTTTGCCTGGAACTGGAACTACAGACAGTTGTTAGCTGCCATGTGGGTGCTGGGAATTGAACCCGGGTCCTCTGGAAGAGCAGATGGTGCTCTTAACCGCTGAGCCATCTCTCCAGCCCCAAATGAACTATTTTCTACAAACATTCATTGGATAAAAAATGGCTGTCTGACCTTCCTTGAGTCCAGGATTGAAAACACTGTCTTTTATATTAAGAACTAATTGGGTATGAGATATGGCTCACTTCATAAAGTGTTTACCTAGAAACATCAGGACCTGAGTTAGATCCCCAGCACTATGTAAAAGCATATGTCTATAAACCAAGCACTGGGTAGATGTTGGCAAGAGGGTCCTTAGAGTTCTTTGGTAAGTCTCTGTAGCCAGTTGGTGGGTACCATGTTCAGAGAGAGAAATTCAGTCTCAAAAAACAAGGTACTGGGTAATCCACAAATACATCTGCTATTAACCTCTGGACTACACATATTTCTCTATCTCCAGAATGAATATGCATATATACATATATATGTATATATGTATACATTCATGTGGAATGATGAATCTTGACTGCAACCTCTTGGAATTTAGAATCTGTATGAAAACATTGCCCTGGACATGTCTCTAACAGACTTTCTAAATTTGGTAATTTAGATAGGAAGACCTATCCTAAATTAGGCTTTATTTCATGGCTGCGGCCTGGACTGAATACAAAATAGAGAATGAGCTGAGTGCCAGCTTCCATCTCTCACCACCTTACTGCAGATACAGTGTAACCAGATGTTCCACATTACTGCTGCCTTCTCTACCTTAAACTGCAAGGTAAAACAAATCCCTTCTCCTTTAAGTGGCTTTTCTCTGGTATTTTTGTCACAGCAATAAGAAAGGTCACTAAAATGTCATGTGTGTGACAATAAATTAAAAATGGCAGAAATAAAGAGCCACAGATGTGCTTATCAGAAGAAAATTGCAATTGTGTCTCTAAGACTTTGGCTTCATACTGTCAATAAGGGAAGAGCAGGACCAGTGGTGGGATCTTCAAGAGCTTTTTCAAGTGGTGCTGAGAACTGTCCACTTTCTCCATATACTCTCACAGACAGGCTCTCAGAGACTGGCAGGTAAAGAGAGACACTGCCTGTCTCACCTGAGGCCCCAATAGGATTAGCACCGAAGACATCTCCACAGGGAAATGTGAAAACAAATATTCCAGACACAAGGAGAAATGACCTGGCGCTGTCACTGCACCTGTATAATAAGGAAGTTCCCCTTTGACAGGGTCAGAGGCTGCTTTCCTGCAGGAATGCATGCAATCCTCTTATGATGCTTGCTTTCTCAGGCTCTCCTCTCAGGAGCTGTTGATCTGGCCTTGCCTAAAGAACTTTGACTTCAAGCTGCAGAAAAGAGTGACTGTCTGGCTTGCAAAAACAGACCTGATGACATGCAACAGTGCTGTCAGAAGCTGGGTTTGGGGACTGATTATGCAGCTGTGGCCTGGACTCCTGTCCTTTCCACAGCTCTTTTCCCCATTAACATGCCCGACTCTTAGCCACTTGCTTCTTCTCATTAGCGCCTTTCATGAAAGTGAGCAGGGAAGGAAGGGGACATGAAACCCAAATGACTGCCAGTTTGACAGCAGCGAAAGATAGAACACACTGCGGGCCTCTCAGTTTTTCTTTTCTTATCCATGGCATTAAATTATCCATAGCATGTCTAGCCCTCATTAACATGGAGAGGGGAAGTCCAGGCCTTGCTAGAATAGCTGTGTTTACTCCATGGAAGATTATGTAGCTAACTAAATTCCACAATCTCACAGATATTCAATTTTTCTCCTTCAAAAAAATGTTTGAGCAAATAAAAAAAATATTATGAATATAACCCTAAAAACAGCACTTAGAAACTTAGGCTTCCGACTGTCATCCATCACCTACAGCTTTGCTAATAGCGACAACCCTAGCTGACATATTTCCCTCCAAGAAGCTATAAATGCTCTTTATACATAAGACAGCGAGCTATACAGTGGAGGGACATACAGCAAGAAAGAAACACCAAACAAATAGAAACAAAACAAACAGACGCCCTGGTAAGTGCGAGGGAAGCTTGGTGGTTTCCATGTGTCAGGTGGCCAGCTTGATTGGATAAGCACATGCACTGTAAAGAATATAAGGCAATGCATGGTCTACCAAGGGGAAAAGAAAGCCAGGCTTTAATTTCTCAGTGACCTTTATTGTCATTAGCATCCTTGCTTTCTGATCTAACAGAAATATCAGAGACTCAGTGAGCAGCTGCCATAGTACCCTGGTGACAGAAAAGACTCGATTCACCCCGGCAATACCTATCATGCACTACTAACCTTACCATCTTAAGGGAGACCATATAAGCCTGAATGAATCTCTGTCCAGTTAGCGTTTGTGGAGGTGAAATGGGAGGAAGGTCACTTTAAAGTAAAGTAGGCAGCTTTCTCTTGTGTTGAGGAAGCCTTCAGTTCACCTAGTTTCATGCTCAATACTAAAAAAAGGAGGGGAATAAATTGTAAAACCTTCCATTTAGTACCATCGCCAATCTGGTTTCTTGGCAATTCACCTTTTAAACACTCTGGCCCCAAAGCTCCTTGCTTTTTATGTTTGATCTGTGAGTGAAGCTTTCCAGGGAATCAGTGTGCTGGACTGATGCTTTCCGGTACCTCACTCTGCTGATAACCTGCCAGGCCTTCAGCTAGGTGCTGAGACAACAGAATGAAGAGGTCCAGATTCCAGAACCTCATGAAGCCAACCATCTAATAGGGATGCCAAGAACATAAACTACAGCTGGATCCATGGGACAAAGTCGTCTTGAGGAATGATGTGGGTCTGAAGGTGGGAGACCCATTGAAGAGGTGTTTCAGAAGACAACTGGAAATTCTATACTCATTACTGCCAGGAAAAGTTAGGCCAAGACAGCTTCAATTTGAGCCTGGTAATAAAGCATTGTCTGCTATGTTTAGTGAGGAGGCAACACTTCAGTTTTGGGCACGTTGAGTCTGCAGAGAATATAGGACACAGATACGCAGCACAAAGGTAAATTCATTGGTCTGAAGCTCAGATTGTTGAAATTTCAGATGCATATGAGCAACATCAACACAGATGGGTAAGCGTGGTATCCTCAAAAAACAAAACAAAAAACAAAAAAACAAATAACCCCCCCCCCAAAAAAAAACTGACCTTTAAGGGGTAGGAAGAGAAAACAGAGTCCACAAGGATGCCAAGAAGTGGCAAAGAGACTGACTGGGAAGGCCTGTGTGCCATGGCACAAGGGGAAAGAAATTCCAAAGTAGACACAGCCAGCCATGTGCATCTTCCACAGTGGACTGACATGCTTTGCCCTTAGCAGTGAGGGAAGGTCCTGGTGACTCCAAGTAAAAGCATATTTGCTGGTTTAAGGGTAGAAACTGCTGAATGCATGGGAGGAGAGGGAGTCTGAAGTGATGAGGCCCCCTCTGTCTAACAGCACCGGATATCTCAGGGATCAGGTTGAGAGGCTGAGGTTGAAGCCACATTCTGATTCATCTCAGCCCATGAAACTTAACATCTGTATTATATAGGCTTTTCTGGTACTTCTGGTGGGTGGCTTTCTTGAGAAAAACAGAAGATAGCATAAGATAGAATGAGAGAAACGGGGAAGGAGTCAGAATTCAGTTCAGAGTGAAGAGGAGGGATGGAAGAGGTTCAGTCACTATCCTGAGTTCACACTGTGGAAGGAAAGCATTAAGGGATGGGGGGAGAGAGGAGGCCACAGGTTCTGGGTCTCATCACTCTTAGCACATAGAAGTCATTTAATAAATTTGAGTCACCTCTTCTATCCTCTACTCCTTTTCAGGAATTTCTAGCTTAGCTATGAGCCTTTGAATTTGCTGCTGTGTTTTGATTCTTTCCAGTCACACTGATTAATAATGATAATCTGGTAAGGTGAGAACTGGATGTAGCTACAATTTAATTAGCCTCATTCCAGAGCACTACAGATTTAGTGGTATCTTAAGTAAGAAGTTGTACATCTTTCTTTATCTTGTCAGCATTTTAATCCTGAATGACTGAGAAGCCACACCATCAGAGCATTATTAGGAAAAAAAAGCCTGATGCAGAAAAAAAAAAAGTTCTGTGATAGGATCTCTCCCAAAAAGAATTCCTGCTCTCTCTCTCTCTCTCTCTCTCTCTCTCTCTCTCTCTCTCTCTCTCTCTCTCTCTCTCTGTGTGTGTGTGTGTGTGTGTGTGTGTCTGTGTGTGTGTGTGCTCATGAATGTGTGTGCATATATGCATGCCTGTGTGTCTGCAGAAGACTTTTTGTGCTAATCTCACTTGAGAATCTCGTACTGCTAAGTCACCACTTCATCAGCTATATACACATGACATCATAACAGTCTCCACAGCAACTGGGAGTGATGTTACAAACCTGTGTGGGATTAAATGGGTGGAAAAACAAGAATGGAAGAGGGGACAATCTCCTAAGCAACAGAAGTGCCTTTTCCATGGAAACACTGTCTTGTGAAAAAGAAACACAGATAATAGATGCAGGTACACAATAGCTCCTAAATATAGCATTAGACTAACACTCTGCCAATTGCGATTTAAAGACTATTCATCCTGCAAGAATAACTGCTGGAAGAAAAGATCCCTCCAGTTTAATTCTGAAGAGCTGAGGAAGAGATACTGCTCTTGACACCAGTGATAACACATCACAAAGCTCACAGCAGAGGTCAAATATGAGTGAACAAGATGTGAGGCTTGATTCGCCTCAATAAACACCAAAGAGCAGAAGCCAAACTTAATAAATCAGACACATTATATGCAGATAATTAGCACCATAAAATTCCCTATGAAGAGAATCAAGATTTGAAATAGCAAGCTCCCCAGGTGAACATAAGATAAAATTCACATTACTAAGAGGTAGTAAAACAGTGAATTTTAAGGAATTATTTGCAAACCACCACAGCATGTAAGTTATGAAAACAGGTATAGCGTAGTAAACACCCTCTCTTTGACAGACCACCACAGGCAGATTCTTTGCTTTGGCTTAGATATCCACCCACTGTCTAGATTATCACATGGAATAACAAAATGAGGTTTATCCTGTTTATCCAGTCTCTTGAGCAGGGATAAACAGGATAAACCTTGAGGAAGGATCTTGAGCATCAAGTCACTCAGAGAGTATAAGGCTGCAGTTGAGACACGTAAAGCTTGACACTCTACATTCAATGGCCTTCACACAACCTTGTCACTTATAAAGCTCTTCATACTGTGAGTTCTTATAATCTTTTATAATTAATATCAAACTCATCCTTATAATGTTGTTAGCCCACTATCAACAGCATGTACAATATTGTGTCTACCATATTATCATCAATCCTTAGAGAAAGGGGGACTGTCAAGAGATGCTGTCCAGCTCTCTTGGTTCATTGTTTAAGAAAAAAAAAGATAAGAAGTAAATTCCTGCTACACAAGCAAGACTAGAAGCACAGAGCCCCCTTAGTGCTCACCCACCTCCTGTCTTCACCTCCGCACACCCAGGACCAGATCTTAGCTATTTCACAACATTCTCTAAGCAAGAAGCTCTGGGTCCAATCCTTTCCTTTTTCTATCCACATAATTTCACGATAGTTGGAAGTCAGATAGCATAATATAATTTAAATCTCAAGGAGCACTTTAACAAAAGACCCCCATTCTGTGAAATGTTTGCCAGTGAAGAGAACCTCAGAGGAGGCATCTTCTTTCTCTCTCTCTCTCCAGCCCACCCTAAAGCCATTCCTCCCTATGTGGGGTTCTATTCATCTGATCAACAGAACCTTCTAGAACCATGCAACAAACCCTATCTGCTCATGAATAGCCATTAAAATGGCTCCAACTTCCTTCCTTATGTCTGTACAAAAGGGTAATCATCTTTTATCTGTGACACCTGTACTGTTAAGACAAGCTGTGTGCATATCACAGAAGAGCCTAAAACAACATGAACATTTCTTTGAAGTCCTTTAGAAAATAGGACATCCGTGGCAGATTATCCAATGTTAATGAGAGGTGACTTTCCAACTGATTAAACTTCTGATATGCCTATCTCAACAGCATCACAGCTTCCTTTTAAAAGTCATTCATTTTTCTTTCCTCAGCATGTCATGGGATGTGCATCAGTTAACCTCCCTTGGCTTCAGTGGGAGTTTCAGAGATCATCTGTCCCTTAGCCCAGAGCTTTAGAATACCTGTCCATTCATTCTGGAGGCACTCTGGATCTTCTGGAGTAGAATGTCATGGCACTGGAACAATGACCTAAAATATACCCAAAAACTTAGCAGGAAGAGCCTCAGATTCCTTTTATGTATCTGTTTTAAAAGAAGACATAAGGGACACTTCATTCCTACTTAAAATTTTTGTTTTTATGGTCTTTCTACTTAGCAAAAATTGATGCATTAAATTCATGTTTGAATCTCTCTAAACCAAAAATTCTTAGGTTGTTCTTTCTTCAAACTCTTTGATTAAACAGAAATTAAGCCCAGCTACCAAATTAAATCCTAGCCTTCAAAACTATTATTGCAATTGTCTTTCTTTAAAATGAACTCTCTGTAATAATTCAGTTCAGTATAATTCCAATGTCTTACTTAAATGGGGATAAAAAACAAGATGAGATAAATCAGCAGCCAGGTTCTTGGGCTTCTCCAGGGAGTATAAAAAAAGACTTTTCCAGAGGAGTGCTTGGTCTCCTTCCAAACCTCAGGCATCCTCCAGCTAATTCTCCATTAGATGTCATTTATTTGGTTCACTTCAAAGCTTTGGCTACTTTCTTGCATTTTTTTCTGAAAACAAGGAGTTATCTGTGGAAATCATTTTGTCAGGCAATTTGGCAAGTCACTTACGGTACTCATCAATTTCAGTGCTTTAATTAAAGCCAGGAAGTCCTCTGGCCCAATGTGCTTCTTCTGTCTGGGTCACACTTCATCTCTGCCTTCAGTAGGACCCAATAATTCAAAGTGACTAAAGAGAAGATTCTCTGCCGGGGGTTTGCTAAGTATGTCTTGGGTTTGACTAATGTTATTTTTCTTTAAAAATGTTGAAGGAAGAATTATGTTTCTTGACCAGGTCTCTGATGGTCACCAGGTTTCACTACCCCAGTACAGCACCAATTGGGCAGGGCCAATGACAATGTAGAAAAATAAGAGACTGAGTGCATGCTGGCCCAGTGTGCTTGTCTGCTGACTTTCACAGCAGCATTTCTGCTGCCTGGACCATTGGTCCAAATGATCTATGCTTCATTGAGGGCTCTAGCTGACAACACGATTGGAAAGAACTTTCATAGGCTGGCTATTCAGCCCCAGCCCCAGCAATGGCAGCTAATCTTATAGAGGGACAGCTAAACCACAGATTACTATATCCAAACAGAATGACTTTGATGCTGTAGGATCTGACAGCCTATCTCTGAGCTGGGCAGCCTGGAGTTCCTCCTCAGCATCACTCCCTGAGATATAGTCGTATATCTATATATGACAAGAACACACAAACTCAGGAAAACATATATACACACAATATAAATAAATATATTTTTACAGAAACTATTTTTTTGTTGACTCTGAATTGTCATGGTTTCCCAGGAGTCTACATTACTGATCTACTTCTACATACTGAGTGTAGGTCTACTGGCAGCAGGGTGGATAAGCGGCTTTAATCGGTATACCACTTCCTTCAAGATGTAACTTAGTCAACTTTTAGATCACTTTCCTGATGGCAGGTCCTCTTCAACTGGCTGCTCAGTTTTAACAACTGCAGCCATTCTAACTTTCTCTCACTCCTTCCCTCCATTCTTCCCTGCCTTTCTTTTTTTCTCTAATCTTTCTTTCTTGCTATGTAGCTTCTCATGTAGTGGAGGCCAACCTTGAGCTCTTTACCCTCCTTCCTCCACTTCTCATGTGCCTGTATTTCTTCATTTCTGCACTATTTTGCTTCTCTCTGTACCATGGCATCATTCCCTTTCTTCTCTACTGGACACAGTACCTCACAGCTGCCAACATCTGTCTTTCTCTTCAGGAGGCTTTCTTGGAAACTTTTTCCCATCCCAGAAGGGCTTGGATTCTCTGCCTGGATTGTTTCCATAGTGTTGTTCATGGCTCTATCAAGATTCCCTGAATCTCATTGTAATAGTTTCTTGTCTGTGAGGTTCTTGAGAGTGGCCCATGCCTTGTTTGTCTTTGAAGCCTTGACTGTTTTAATGTCTACCATAGTAATCAGCTGACAGCAAAGAGTTCATAAATATCTATTGTGAAGAGTAAAAGTTTTAATATTTAAAAGCAGGCAGCACTTCCATATGCTATAATTTTAAAAGCAATCACAATATGTAATCTTTACTCCACAATTTATTACTCTTTCTAATGTAGTAAGAAGTGAATTATCTTGCTTGCCAACAACATAATATGGCATAATTTCCATTTTTGGTATACATAACAAAAATTAACAAGTTGGCATATCCTATGCTAACCTAACCCATTTTATTTATGACTACGTCTTCAAGTCACATCTAAGTCACTCCAATGAGCACATTTGTAGTATAAGTGCCACTGTGTTGAACAGTAAATAAAGCGCTGGAAATGTGGGCCTGGGAGAAGGTGGCTGCTAAATGGAGTAAGACAAGGCACTGTATTGGGCCAGCTCTCAGGTCCCTGGAGGAAGCTCACTTTTATTTCTATAGTATTTAATTCAGATTGACTTGCTCAAATAGTTCAGGGAGTTGGCATGACAGAATATTTCGTGCATTTTTTTATTGTTGTTTACTAAGCTTGTGAGACAGCATAGGGCTGAATATTATAGATTTTATGAAAAAAGATCTTCAAAGACAGCATTTGAGTCAACCTCATTATTAGAGAAATTTGTGATCCAACTTGCTGGGAGGTCTCTCTGGGGGTCTTGAGGTCAGTGACTGATATATTGTCACAGAACCACCCAGGAACTGGGCCATAACTCTTCTTGAAGCTGTTCCCAGAGAAAAGCAATCTTATTGTAGCTCTGCCGCCAAGTGTGTCTCAGGGAAGAACTCTGTGTTAGGCAGAAGATTTAAATTCCTTTAACTTTTTCATTTGCCTCTGCTATGAAATGAGTAGGGTTTAGATGAGAACTTCATGTACCTTTACCATGGAAAGCTTCTTTCCTCTCCATCGAGCTGATTTTTCAGTACCTCCTAGAATCTAGTGAAAGCAAGTCAGACACAAAATCTGATAATGCATTGATGATATATAAACACACAGTAAGCCTGTTTCTTACCAAAGGGAAAGCCTTGTGTGTTCCCCAGGAGTCAAGGCTGAGGAAGTGGCAATGATGGATTTACAGTCCACCCTTGCCCTGCAATGACCTCACTTAAGCTTCTCTGCTTGTTTGTATGTACTTAGCAATCCAAAGGTGAAATTTAAAAAGCACTTAAATTTATATCAACATCCCCAACATTATGCTAGAGAGGGTGCGGAGCAAGGGGAACACTCCTCCATTGTTGGTGAGAGTGTAAGTTTGTTCAGCCACTCTGAAATGCGGTATGGCAGTTTCTCAGAAAACTGAGAATCAATCTCCCCAAGGACCCAGCAATAACACTTTGGTTATATACCCTAAAGATGCACAGTCACAATCCAATAGCATTAGCTCAATTATGTTCATAGCCACATTATTTGTAATAGCAAGAACCTGGAAACAACCTAAATGCCCCTCAACTAAAGAATGGATTAACAAACTGTGGTACATCAGTAAGAAAAAATGATATCCTAAAATTTGCAGGCAAATGGATGGATTTGGAGAATATCCTCCTGTACACAGTATCACAAACCCAGAAAGATAAGCAGGGGACGTACTCATTCATTAGTGGACTCTAAACAAAAAGCAAAGAACACCCAAGCTGCAAACCACAACCACTGAACAGCTTGGGATTTGAAGCACTTTGGACCAGCAACTTGAAGCCCATTCCTTCCAGAGGAACACCTGACCCAGTCTTGATATTGGTATGAGGAAATTGGACTTCCCTGGAGGGGTTGCTAACCTAAGCCATTTTGGGACCTCTTGCCTTTTCCAGGGAGGAGATGAGGAGATGTGGAAAAGAAAGAGTAACTGGGAGGGGTCAGGAGGGGGAAGAGAGTTTGAACAAGCAGACACATGGATAATGAATTAGACTTTATTCTATAAAAATAAGAAAAAAGACATCATTTCCTATCTTTGATGATGATAAGTGCCCAAAATTTGGGGACCAAGTAGAATACGTAAACTTTAAAACAGAAGAACAGGCAAGTGTCTGCATACAGTGATTTAAATACAGGTTATACAAAATAAATAAATAAGAAAACAAACAAAAAAATGTCACCTGATGAGAACCAATATATGACCAAGATTCCACTGCTCTCAGACAACTGCCTTCTTTTATTTTTAAGTCCTTTGGGCATTTACTCCCAAGACGTGAATCTAGCCCTCGAGCATTTAGTCTTCCAGTTCTCAAGATGTGCAAATATCCAGTTCTTGAGGTGTGCAGACATTTAGCCCCTGAGATGTTTTAGTATCCAACCCTTAAAGTGTGTTGACATCCAGCCCCTGAGGTGTGCAGATATGCAGCCCCATGATATACAGATACTCAATTCTTTTGCCTACATCCACAGAATCTCCTGATTCACCTCTGCTAAGACCATTGCAAGTTCCTCCTTCCCTTCCCTTCCCTCAAGTATTCCTAAATCTCCAGAGTATCTAGAAACAGAAAGAAATCACTCAGTGTTCTTGTTTGTCTCTTTACTTGCTCCCCTAAACTAATAAAAAGACATATTTGAGTTGATCAAAGACATAAACAAAAATATCATCAGAAATGGGCATATAAATGATTCAAGATCAGAGAAACAGAATTGGTTTACTCCTAAATCTTGGATTTGAAAGTATTTTCCCATAAATGCTGATTAAAATATTCTGTCAGAAGGATCTCTTTTTACAGAGACAAAGGTGGGAGGCTTCTTCTAGTCTTTTCTCATTTTGCAAATCGGAAAGCACCCACTGTGTGCAGTACTGCTGGTTGGAATCTGAGAAGGCAGTGGGAGTAAGAAGGATAAGTCACAACCAAACATCTCATTATACAGCTAACTATGGAAAGTACCATAAAGATCTGTAAGATGCTTTGCTTTATAGAAGAGAGAACCCACCCTGACCTGAGCTGCCAAAGAAACATCTCTTGAGGACAAGATGCTCAAATCCATTGAGACTAGAGAGAGGAGGAGATAGTGAGAGATGGTGGGGGGGGAGAAAGAGAGGGAGAGAAAGAAGGAGGGAGAGAGAGAGAGAGAGAGAGAGGAAGGGAGAGAGAGAGAGAGGGAGAGAACAGAAGTAGAAAAGCAATAAGGGAGGGAGAGGAAGAGAGAGAAAGAGATAATACATATATATACATACATCTTAAGCCTCTGACTTTCAAGGCACATTTTGTTTTTAAATACTAAAACTGAAGAGAATAGGCTTAAAACTTGTCTTAATTACACAAGAGATCAAACTTCAGAATACACTGAAAAGATTGGCTTTTAAAACTCTTATCTTAAAAAATATCGTAGAATAAATGTTATTGAAGCCATTTAGGAGATGACTCAATCATGTCTCAAGATCTATGATGCCCATTAGAATTACTGGACAAAGTCCCACTAGTACATATGATATAAATGGCAATGTCTTTAGGAAAAGCTTGTAGTTCAGAGCCCATGTGCTGCCTGGTGTGTATGAGGTCCTGGGGTTGATCTTTGTCATTCACAAAGGAAAATAGCACCTGATAGACAGTTGCTCACAGACTAGATGCTCAAGATCAATTATTTAATTTTGAAAGCAGGTTCTTTAGACAGTACAAATTCAAGCATCAGCTCAATTAAAGGTAATTTACCTCAAATTTTCTCTAATCTCAACTTATTCAAGTTTATATCAAATGGAAAAAATTCCATAAAAATATTCCTAAAAGGCTTCATTTGGTGTTTATGTTAATAAAATTAGGAAGCCCTATTGGGAATTTTTTCTAGAATTATTGACTAAGGTCCAAACCTAATAAATAAATTCTCATTTTTCTTACTAACAATGAAAGGCAGCTTTAGTCTGCCAATTCCAAGTAGTTCAGTGTCAATTATCGGTGTCTGAAGCTGCAAAATGATAACAAATGATCCACCTCCCAGGCCAATGTGTAGAGTAATGGAAACAATATCAGCACATCAACAGGAATGTGTGTGCTTAGTCATACACACACATACAGACACACACGCTCACTCAATCTCTCACATACAACATCATTATATCAATAGAAAAGTGTGTGTTTAGACTGTTCTATCTCTCTCTCTGTCTCTCTCTCTCTTTCCCTCCCTCCATCCCTCTCCCTCCATCCCTCTCCCTCCATCCCTCTCTCTCCTTCCCTCCCTCCTCTCTCTCTCTCTCTCACACACACACACTCATTCATACACATTCTTATGCATACAGCATACACATACAACTCTCACACAAAATATCAACATACAGACAGTGTGCATACACTGCAGACACTCATACAAACACACACACGCACATTCACATTCAAAATATCAACACACTAACAGGAAAGTAGTGTGTGCTTTACTACACACATACACACACTATCAACATACCAACAGGAAAGTGTGTGTTTAGAATGCACACAAACATAATCACACACATACACACACAGAAAGAGAGAGAGAGAGAAGAAAATATAACTTTTAGTTTACTCTCACTTCAGTGTGAATATTTTTATACACAACTCAGAAAGCTAATAATTTTCAGTTTTATATTTGATCTTTGCTTATTTATTTTCCTGTTTTTACTCACGAAACAAGCTTTGAAACAAAAACAAACTGTTCTGTTATCCATTTAACTCAGCTTAATGAGCACATAAGTAGATGGATCGCTGGCCCATCTGTTTGCATGAGTTCATAAAGTGAATATGAATCTAAATTTGATCCCATCAGGATGTGTGCTGTGCACATTTAAAACCCAGGTTAATATGCTCTGTAGTTTGGATGTGATGTGTAACCCACAAATGCTTACTGAGGGCTTAGTCCTCAGATGATAGCAACATTTTAGGAGGTTCTAAACACTTCTGAAGGTAGATGGAGCTGGAGGAAGTAGGTCCATGTGGAGTGTCACTGTAAATTGTCTAGGGGCGCCGCTCTGTCACCTTCTCTGCTTTCTGTTTATTATAAGGAGAGTAGTTCAGCCACTTGTAGTATGCTAACAGAGCTGAGGACTACGGACATAAAACTCTTGTGAGCTGAACTGTATCAGGTATTCTGTTACAGCAAAATGGCATTTGACAGACACAACATGGAAATTCATGTGTACATACACACAGTCACAAAACATAAGCACACACAATACACACAGGCATATTCACACATATCCACTGATATCTGTATACTGTCACAGAATACATCACATGCATACTCACACACATACACTGATATACACATTGATATAGACACATGTATACTCATATACATATACACAAATACGCATGTCAGAAAATAAGTACACATTCTCTCTCTCTCTCTCTCTCTCTCTCTCTCTCACACACACACACACACACACACACACACACTTGTGATCATGTTGACCAGCACACAGAGCTCTTCTGTTCCCATTATAAACCTCTATAAACATTTTGACATTATCAAGAAATGAATGAAAATTTCATTTCTACAATGGAGCAATATAGAAATTTATGGAGAAAAAGGTTCAGCTCATTAGACATCTGAGGACAAAACAACCATAAAACTCAGCCATCATTCTTGAAGATCAGCAAGAAAGGAAGGACTTCTCTGGTTAGTGCCAAGTGGACATAAAGCTCCCCCTTTAGCATTTCCATGACCACAAAAGCAGGCATAGGACTTGTCCTCATTCTCCTGGGGACAATGCTTTTCTCTGGTGATACTTCCTTTTCCCAATCTTCCAGCAAGCTCTTACAAACAGAAAATACTGAGAGCATTCTCAAGCTCTCAGACGCCCACCCCCAAATGACCTCGCCCTTCCTTGGAGCTGACCCTGGAGAAAAAAATCCTGCAGTATTCAGTGTAAGGAGTTTATTTTAGCTCTTGCTAAACTTGTGAATTCACAGTCAAAATGATTAATCTTGTTTTATCAATTCTTTGGTTCTCCTATGCATAATTACCCAAATCTTGCCATGTAGACAGCTAACCCAGTCTAACCCACATCCTACCATGTAGACAGATAACACATTCTAACCCAAATCCTGCCATGTAGATGACTAACATATTCTAATGCAGTCTTATCCACATCCTACCATGTAGATAGATTACCCATTCTAACCCAGTCTAACATACATCCTACCATGCAGACAGCTAACACATTCTACCCTATTCCTGTATGCTGTCAGGGGAAAGTTGGGCTGGAGATGTTCTGAAGTATAATGCAAGAAAAAGAAGGAGGCAGAAAATATAGAACCTACAAATTCACATATTTCACACTCAGGCGCAATTTTACCATTTAGTCTTTTTTATTAAAAGCTGAGTAATTGCAATATGAAAGCATGAACACAAGATTGAAAAGTCACAGTTTATCCGCATATCATTCCATAAGGAGAAGGAAATAAAAAGCAAATTAACTGAGCAGCAGCAAGTATCAATATCCTGGTAATATAAAACCCATCAGGGCCTGTGTGTGCAATACTGCCTCAAACAACTTCCAGGAATAGAAGAAAAATGCATTCATGTCTGAAGATTCTAGGTCAGGGAACTAGTATTTGCTATAGGATAGCTCCTTCACAGAGGTGTGCAATTCCATTTGCTCTTGTGTCATTATCTCTCTCTTCCTGGAGGGGGTCTTAGTTTTTAATTTCCTGAACATACTTACAGCCCCAACAACAATGTTGGATGCCACAGTGTTTGTACTATTCAATTATTTTTAGGCTTAAAAAAGAGGTTTCAAAATGGCAGATACTCTGTTTATGTGTATAGGTATCTCGGATTTGAGAGATGATATTCGTGTATTACCAGAGCAAAGAAAATTGGGTAGAGAGGAACCAGCAATTTTAAAGGCATGTAGAGATTGGACCTAAAAAATAAGTCAGTCAATGAGAAAAGTAAATATTTCCCTTTCATTTGAAAAGCAAATGAGAAATGGGTAATAGTGTTCTGACTAAGTAATATGATTCATGGGAAGAGATGATTGTGATATTATGTAGCACAGGAAATACAAGAATATGGCACTCACAGGATGCCTAACATTTGAATTGTTTACCGTATTCTTAAATGCATGTTTAAAATACAGTTCTGCCTGGTTAATTTGTCTTAAAACTAAATACCAAAACCAGTAATTATCCCTTTGTATATGTAAGAGATTCCTAAACATTTGCTGAAGAGCTAACTTCACAAGGGAAAGCATATAACGTCCCCTAGAAACATGTAATATTCTCTTATTAATCAAATACCTAGAAGTTAAAGGGATGGATAATAAGTGCTACCATGTTTCATTAATATACTGGATGACACTGTCAGCAAGATGCATGCCTTTAAGGGACCCACTTTGGTTATCTCCTACATCCACCATGCTACATCACCTGCCAGAGTGTTGAGTCTGAATGTGAAATAGCACAAGTGAGTTACATCACCAAGAAAAATCTAACAATTGTTCATTAATAACCAACAAAATGTCTCAGCATTACAAAAAATTCAAAAAAATACTAATTGAATCCCAGATTTCAAAGTGAAGACTTTGAATTAAGGGTACAGACATGAAGAGAGAGGTTCTGGGTGAGAATTCCCTGCTTCAGTGACTTATGAGGTCAGCCTCACCACTGCATCACTCACAGTGAGGGGGGAGCTTGAAACAGAGGGAGAGTCAGGAAATGGCTGACACCCATTGCAATCTAAGGACCAGGCTTACTGTAACATCCTATGTCCCACCCCTTTGCAGCTCCGGCTGGGCACTTTCCCCTGTGAGACTAAGTAAGAAATTAACATAAGTGTAGTGCCAGAACACAGGTTTAGGATTCAGACATGGAATTCAGACAGAATGAGAAAGCTAACTCCCGATTTCAGTTTCTAACTGAGCACCTTAAGCAAACAAATTCAGCATGTTCAATGAACTCGTTTCTTCAGCTCTATGATGTGATTTAATAATAGCAAACTCAGCAAATGGTGGTGAGGTGAGGCTAAGCCCTGCAAGCAGTTAGCAGAATGACTGACAGACACAGCTCTCAAGGGATGAAAGTACATTCATTACTGCCATTATCATCTCACAAGTGAAGAGTCTGCTCATTAGTGAGTTAGAAGGAAGAGGTGGTAGGGTTCAGCCAGCAAAGAT
Organism: Sigmodon hispidus; assembly: GCA_004025045.1. Lineage (NCBI taxonomy): Eukaryota > Metazoa > Chordata > Mammalia > Rodentia > Cricetidae > Sigmodon > Sigmodon hispidus. The sequence continues at coordinate 295,486 of PVIH01000182.1, forward strand.
GAGCATCATTCTTTTCTGTCTGCTTCCTCGTAAGTGCCCAAAGGCCAGGGATGGTGAACACCAGATCCCCTTACATAAACAATAATCCATTTCTACAGAAAGTGGTGCGTGCTGCATACTCCTCAAGGAGAACAGAATGCTGCAGCCAAGGTAAGTCTGGAAATGATGATGTGTTTTTTCCCAAACAAGAACAAAATAGAGTAGAATAGGATGTTTGCCTCATGATTAAAACAAATTGATAGAGCTATATGGAAGATAGGTAGATGGAAGGGTGGATGGATGAATGGATAGATAGATACTTTAGTAATCTCATGCATCAGAATTGTTACCAATAAATATTGCAATAGAAATCTCAGTCCTTCGGGTGAGAACACAGTGGTGCTTTCTTGACTATGGAGGAGCACGGAAAATAGGAAATAAGGACTAGACTTTTGCTACCAGTTGTTGAGGGTCAGATGAGGGGGAACTATATCACACCACAATGGTAAATGAGGAGAGAATGTGAGGTTTTGGGTAAAGGATGACATTCTGTGTTCACTGTCCATGTCTTCCTGTCCTGGTTCCCTTTGAGAACTCTTGTGTGGAAGCCATCTATCTGGAGATTATCACAGGTTTGTCTCTCACTTGAGTAACAGCTACAGAAAGTCCCCACAGTGCAGGACTAGAAAGCATGTCAACTATTCCCAGGTTTGTTTTCTCATTTGTGCTAGGGAGAAATCTTAGCTAGTCTTTTCTTTTTTATCATTTTGTGAAGTTTCCCTATGTACTCCAGGCTATGAAATCCTCCTGACTCAACCTCCAGAGTCTGACTTGACTCGCTGCCATTACAGTTGTGTGACATCAGGCCTTGCAATCAGATCTATTGTGTTATATCAGATAGAAGTTAATTTTGATGAGGTTTGACTTTGAGAGCTATAAAATATACAAAGTAATATACAAGTTGTTTTAATTATTATATCAATTGTTTTGTTTTTGTTCTTTGCAAAGGAGAATTTATAAACCATATTGGATTATTTCCTCCTCTTTTCTTTCTCCTGTAACTATTTCGTTATCTTCATTGTATCATGATGTGTGTATTTATTTCAAGATTTGTTCTTTACATGTCACCTCATCTACTTGATACCACCTTGTATATTGGATGGAATGTGTCTGTCTTATTCAACAGTGTCTGCTAAATATCTTTAGGGTGACACTGCTCTGCCCACTTAAAAATCTTAGCAACCTGATCACTCACAGGAGTCTTCTCAATTGCTTCCTCTGACACTGGTCCTGTCAGTCTCCATCCTTATTGAGAGGACGGGATGCTTGTGAGTGGAGTGATGTCAGTCTTAGCCGAGTCTTTCCTGTTTGTGTGCAGACAGTTGGTAGAATCCAGATGACAAAGCTCAAACACCACCTGGTGTGAAGAAGGTAGCAGACTGATGGGCAGGATGGAAGGTCCTTGTGATGACAGTGGATTATCAGAGGAAGCAGGACAAAGATGTTTTGAGCTTCATACACTGGCCACAGCACTTGTGTCAGGACCACCTACTGCAGTTAGAGACCTGCATCTGGATCTCATTTACATCCCAGTAGACACAGCACAGGAGACATTACATCCACAGATGAAGAAGGCCAAGTTCAAACAGTCACAATATTTGTTCATGAGTGCTTGCTAATACCTAGCAGAGTCCTCCTGCAAGCATGCTTTGTTTAAGCCCCAATCATGCATCCTCCATGAGACAACATAGCACAGGGTGTCTGGCTTGGAGAGTATGAGCATACACTGAGGAGGGGAGGGGAGAACAGCCTTAATGAGGCCCGTGCTGGGAGAGTGAAGAGATGAAGGACACATGTACACTACTGTGAGCACATGAAAGTCAGTAGAGGAAGTGAAATCTGCTTGCCATAGTCTATACTCATCAAATATGGGATTGGACCTTGGGGAGGGACAGTGGTGACTGGAGTGTCTCCAGGGTAGGCTTCCAATTCATCACTCAAAAAAGGACAATACCCTGGAGCACTATTTCTTCAGAGCTCCCAGCTTGCACTATAGATATAGAAGTTATTAAAGACTAATTAAATATCATTAAGTTTATAAGGTTATTCTGCATTCCTGGAGTACAACTTCTTAATAAAAGTGAAGAAAGAAAACAACTTCTATCCAGCAATTTGGTCCACATATATTAATATATGCCTTTTAAAACAGCATTAACAAATCTTCTAGTGCTTGCTCTAGAAGACTGCTTCTGTAAGGGACTGCTAAGAGGCCCCCCTCCAGAGGAATGAACAACACAGAGCAGATGTCAGGGAGACTGTGACAGGAAGACATGAAGACCCATAGCCAACTATCTACTGATCTCATGCTGAATCTGTATGCTCCCGAGAAATGTAGAAAGGTTGAGAGCCCAGGACCTTGCTGAGATTGGGGTGCAATTCTATTCAAGGGGCTCTAATGAAAGCACAATAGCATTGACATGATCCAATCATCCACCATGAATCCCACAGTCCATGCTTTTTGCTCTTAAGAGTCCGGGATTTGAGCTTATTTGTTAACCATTTCAAATAATAAGGAAGTCAACCCCATTATAGAATGCATGGCCCCAGAAATGGTGTCCCCAGAGCAGAACATGTTAAGATCAGCTCTCACAGGGTTCAACCTGTAATAGCAAGGGCCTTTCAGAAGTCTGAAGGTCTTACTAATGACTTAGATACTGTGAAGCTTACCAAAGTCTAGGAATTACTAAGAAAATATACATTATCCCTATAGGACTCCTATCTATTTATTCTTCTTAGTATATATATAAAAGTTATCATCACCTTGCCAAACAGGGCATGTACTGGAAGTGAGGAAAAAATTGTCAAATGAATATTCTGCATAGACAGAATTCTAAAATAATTGTGAAAAAGCAAATACAAGCTACCAGCAAGGTAGATTTTATTTTGGGATTGATAGGTGACAAGGGAAATAAAACATGGAATAGAAATTCAGCAAACTGGACTTCTGATTTCATTGTTCAATGGTTTGTAAAGTTTGCTCTACTTATTTTTTTCTTTGGAACATTCTTCAGAATGAACATCCACCAGCTACATCTCAAGAAAGGAACTATCTAAGGACTGTAGTGAATTATAAAAACTGTTCAATGGTAAAGAAAGCCAGCTAGATAGGGTTAAACTGAATCACAAGCCCCCTTCAGGAGCCCAGGGGAGGGGCTGCTCATATGAGTGTCCATAGTTTTGAACATGTTCTAGACCTGCCTATCCCCTGAAAGTGTCTGGTCAGAACATGGCCTCTCTAAGGAGAAAAAACAGTTCTGTTTGTTGTTATTGTTTGTCCTTGAGTTTTTCTTTTATAACATAGTATTAATTTCTGCAGGAATGTAGACTAATTCAGGTTCACCTTGTCAGGCCGTTACAGCTGTGAGTTCATGAGTACAGAGGCCCCGTAGGTGGATTAGGCCTTAACTCTAACTAACACATGATTGCCCATACACAGGAGTATTTCACCTGAGAATGTATCATGCCAGGCTGGCTATGGTTTGAAGGGTTCAAAGCTGGGTAAGATTGTTGATGACTTTTTTCCCCAGTAGACCATATAGCATCCTTCAGGACTAAGACATCTATCCAACAGGGAAACTTCTGTTAGTACCAGCTTCATTTCCTCATGCCTGTTACCAAAGTTTGTGATGTTTTCATCAAAAGGGTCTGACCATAGTAATATTTTTTTTTCTTGAGATAAGGTCTCATGTGAGCCATGTGGCCTGGAACTTACTATGCAATTTAGGTTGACCCTTGAAGTACTGAACTTGCATTCCCCACACTAGTGCTGGCAGCAGTTCTCAACCTGTGGGTCATGACTCCTTTGGGGGTCACATATCAGATATATGCATGACATAGAAAAATTACAGTTATGAAGTAGCAACAAAATAATTTCAGAGTTGGTAGTCACAGCATGAGGAACTGCATTAAAGGGTTGCGGCATTAGGAAGGTTGAGAAGCACTGGATTACAGGAATGTGCCATGACATCTTAGAAGCCAAGGTGGTTTAGTCATGACTTGGAAACAAACCTCCCTAGTTCATGTCACGACACCATCACTCACTACCTGTCACTTTGAACAAAATAACCAGTCAATTTATATGTTTCCCCTTAGTGAGACTGAGACAAGAAGGAAAAGATGTAAACATAAAATGAGGTAGCAGATATCACAGCAGAGAAAAGACCTTGCTGTGTGAGTCCAGTGCATGTCGGTGCTTCTCATTTTGACAGAAGCTGAAACAAATGCATATATATTATGAAGACCTGCCTGGAAGTCTCAGGGTCCTAGAGCTCCAGGTCAATAGGAGGGTCACAGAATTTCAAGTACTTATAAAACAGGACTAGCCACACCAAAATGTGGACTTTTAGTGGTAGTAACATTGGAAATAATGGTGTGGCTACAACTCTAAGGGTTTTCTTTTTTAGATGCATAAACAAGCCATCCTCCATCTATTGAAATATTCTGTGTAATCAATTCTGTTTTAACATGGCACACATTCTGTCATCTCTACAGCTTGATGTCTTTTTCCAGTGCCCCGGTCCTCTTTAGGTCATTTGCTCCAACATATGGTGCATGTACATGCACTTGTGCACAAACACATGTATACTCACACAAGAAACACTCATACAGATACACTCATGCACACACACACACACACACACACACACACACACGTATACATTCAGACACAGACACACAGACACACACACACACACACGCACATGCGCATGCACACGCACACATACTTTCTCCTCTTTATGTTTTTATTTGACTGTGGCTGCATGGACTGTCTCTATTTTCACACTGACATCTGCCTTGTCCCCAAGTTCTTCTTACAGAAAACAGTCAGGTGGTCTTTTAAGACATACTTAGTATCCCATCATTCCAGTGCTTTCTGTGACTTCTTAAAATCTAGACTCCCACATTCTCAGCCCTACCTCCGCTATTTCTCCAATGGCATGACCTTCCTCCTGAGTCCTTTTCTCTGGTTCTTGAAGTTAGAAAGAAAGCTCCATTCTCCACGCCTTCACATTGCTCTTTCCATTCCCACAACACTCCTTCCCACCTCCATTTTCAGACCAATGAGGTTTCAACGGAAACCTCCCTGCTGCTGATGCAATCTCCAGCCTTTTTTCTAAACAACTATGATAACACTGCCTAATTGGTCTATCCTCTTTTTTTTTATGCTTCTGTCCTTTCCTTTCCAATTCTTTTTTCTTCCTTCCCTCTTCCTACTTTCTCTTTATTTCTTTTGTTCCCTCCCTCTCTCTCTCCCCACTTCCTTTTTCATTTTCCTTTGTTTTTTTTTTTTTTTTTTTTTTTTTTTTTTTTTTTTTTTTTTTTTTTTTTTTTTTTTTTTTTTTTGTTTTTTTTTTGAGACAAACCCTTATTCTGCAGCCCAGAATGGCCTCGGCCTCACAGTAATCTTCTTGACTCAGTCTCTAAAAGGCTGGGATAAAAAGTGTGAGCTACTATGCCTGATTTGATTTTTTAATTTTATTTTATGTAGTATTTTTGTTCTCTGGAAGGTTCTTTTTTACTTACTTGTACCTGGTGTGTCCACCTCACTGTAATATATGTTCCATCGAAGCAGAATCTTTGCTTGGCTCTTCTATTTACAGTGAATCTTGCATATACTGCTCAGCAGTCACTTACTGAATGAGTTAATGAGGAATCAGCGACTATGCAGCTTTAAGTCATTTTGTGAGATTTATCCTAAGTTGTTCTTACTCTGTGATGCCCTCTCTAACACCTTTACCTAATCCAGCTGCTTACAGACATACTTTCAGAAGTAGCACTTTATCATAAGCATGAATTTTGTGCTTTGTTAAATCCCTATCAGGGTTTTCACTTTGTTAGGGACAGCAACCTTAGCTATCACAGATGCAGCTAGAGTCAGGGGGATCAAGAGTTTATGCATTTAACTCACAGAAGAGGCCAGTGGTCTACACATCCTTATTTAGGCACAATTTTAGCAAGTGTGATTGGGAAGCTTCTTAATTCACAATTGTGGGTTACAGAGAAATACTTATGGGCAGACACAGAGTTGATTAAAGTAGGTCTGACAAGAAGTGACTGCTAAGGGGAAGGGGTCAAGAGGACAGCTATAAAAAGGAAAAGGGTAGCATCATAAAGTCAAACAGCACAGATGTGCACACAGAAAATGGCCAGTGACCTACTTTAACTGTGTAGGCAGTGTCAGAAAAGGCAAATCAGTGATGCTCAGAATTGTCATGAGTGTCCCCTGTTCAGCCAGAATTATGTACCTTGGAAGCATTTCAATCAAATCTAGTTCTTTGTGATGGGCGGCTAGCTCAGAAATATAGCCTGTGCTTAGCACACAAAAGGCCCTGGCTTTGAATTCCAGCATCTAAATAAAAAAAATAATGACTTAATGTGTAAAGGGATAAAGCTGAAGGACTCAGTTGTCTAGACCTCTCATCTGCATGTACAGCACTGCCTTCCATGGTGAGGTAAAGTAAATGAGGGATTCTTGTTGACTTAACACTAAACTGGGCTCAAAACTTTTGATAAAAGAAATATTTTCTTAGAAGGCAATTTTTCATCTCTGTAACCAATAATTCAGTTGCTAAGGAACCAGAATTTGATTTGATATTTAACTGAAATAATTATAGGGCTGGAGGTAGAAACTATGAGCTTCTATTGATGTTTCTTTTGAGGTGTTTAAGACTCAGTCTCTAAGAAGAAACCTCTCCCTGGTACTTACGTCCAGCATGAAGATCTAGAGATGTCAGAGATCTGCTCTGAGTTCTAGCTCCAACACAGCCCAATGGCTTCTATTCCCAGAGACTCTTCTGTGGCCAGTAGACTGATGTGGTGTGCAGGGAATGGCATGTGTGAGAGTGACAAAGCCATGCTATGACAGGGAAGAACAATGAGTGTTTATTGTGTGCTAGAAATTGGCCTGGGCACTTTTATCAGTGACCTTACTCAGTACTGAAATTGGTTCTAGCAAATGTTTTAGGGATAAACAACTTGGTTTTTCGCCAGGGTCAGTTAGAAAGGAAAATGAAGCAGGAGAGATTATAGTCACTCTCCCCTCTATAGAGTTCTAGAAAGCTAACATGCTAACCCTGTGGAAACTCTAATGTTTTGTGTGATTATGTAGATGACCTAGAAAAACCATTTTTAAATGGAATAAGCCAGGAAAATCTTCATACCACAGGTTCATATGTATGTCATTACCTAATTCCCATCAGTTTTTTAGATGAATCCAACCTTATTATGCAGCTGTACGTGTCAAAGAAAAAAGATAAACTGTAAAGACTGTTTTCCTAAGACACTTAAAATATAATACAGATTTTAAAAAATAAATAATACCATTTGTATTTCCATGGATTTCTCATGCTTTTAATTTAATTTCTTTCTATTTCAAACCCTTTTCTGCAGGCTTTTCTCATTTCGATGAACATCTGTCTGCTGTGTTGAACTTGGTTACAAACTTGAAATAGTCATGCATTCTGAGCCATTTACTTCCTTTCCTATTATTAATACTCAGTGGAGCCAATCCCAAGAAAAAGTCTGCAATTCTCTGAATACAGCCTGGGCCAACTTTCAGCACTATCCTAGGGAGGCAATGAAAGTTACTTGCATCTAGTCCACGATGTCTGTGAAAACAGGCATCTCTCTGTAAGAGGCCTCCAGAGTCCAAATGGAATAATATGGTGGACGAAGCCACAGAGGCAGAGGCATAGCTCTTTCCCTGCACCAACTCTATCAGTCTGGACCAAAGATAAATTCCAAGTTGCTTTTCCTCAGATAAGCATTAGGAAAGTTGATATGCAGTGGATTTATAAGGATCATAAAATGCTTATAAATTTAAGTCCATACTCAAAACCTGTTAGAGAAAAACATCTAACAAATATGATGACAAACATTCACCTATAATTCATTGCATTTTGACATTTTTTTTTAAAAAAAATCTCACCAAGGTCCCTATAATGTCAGCTACTTGCTAGGTTTAGGCAAGGGGATTGTCAGAGACTAGCCTGAACAACAGAGCAAAACCATCCCAGAAAACCAAAGCAAATCAAACTGAGACAACCAAACCCTGAAAATTTTCTAGAGTCATTTCCAATCCAACCATAATCAACGAATGATTTTGTTTATTCTGCTACAATAAATCCTCTGTTAACATATAATAAAATTTTGTAAACCTTGTATTAATGTGCAGGAAGGTACAATAAGACACATGTAGAGAGAAATAATAAATTTGAGAGTAGGGGATGATAAATTTGTGAAGTGTGGAATAAATACAGAGACCAGGAGACAGTCAAACTAGAAAGTGAAGAAAGGGAATATTCATGGATGTTGGTAATTCAAGAGCATGAGAAAAAAATCTGTGATATTTTCATAATTCAGGATGGGAACCATGGCAGGGGGATATGTAATTATTGTCAAACTAGTCAGAACTTAACTGGCCTTGATAAGCCATGTTGCCAGCATCTGAGCAGCCAATACATGCTGGTGTTTGATAAAATAGAAGCCTGGTATAGATTATAGTCAGAGCTTTTATATAAACTTGAATATCAAAGAAGTTGCTTGTACTTGTTGATAGACACAAGAGAACATAGAATAGAGTCTAATACAGGAAAATAAAGTTCCTCACAGCACTCACAGCTTACTCTCTTGCTCGGTAAGTGAATATGTTGTGCATAGAATGATAAAGGCTCACAAAAGTTAAAGTTGCAAATTCTCTAGAGCTTCTCTCTGAGGTCACATATGAAGTAAACCACTGCCACAGAGAAGAGACTCTTCAGTGGGTCTGAAATGAGTGCAGGACACTCAGCTGCTGAAGCTTTCATGTATCATTGCCCATGCTCAAGTGGAACTTTACAGAGATGCAGCTGCAAAAGTCACTCATGTTCCTGTAACCAATGTAACCCCCTCCAAAATTTACATGTTCAACAAGCTGGACTTGTGTACCATCTACCATCATTCTGTAGGTCCATCAGCAATCTCTTATCAGGAAAAGAACAAACTTGTTCACTTATTCAGGAAAAGTTACTCAGCAACATGATTATGCCAGTAGAATTATGGTTTCCTCATTAGAGAAGGAATTTTGGGGGGCTGATGGCATGTTGGAGCACAATGATTTCAGCCAGTCTTGCAGAGAGCTTCATGAAAAGCTGGCACCCAGAACTTCCATCAGTCTATGACATACACTGAAGTTACATGTAATATAAACAAAGAATTGTGCAAACACTATAAGTAGCTTTTTGGTAAATCTCTAGATTCTCTTCCAAAAACACAGCATTCCTACTTCTGTGAATCCTGACCATAGACTTCTGAAACTGTTGATTTCCTGTAGAAGGCAGGATTTAATGACTTCATAGTTCTTAGTTTGCTTGATATGGAAGGCCTCACAGTGAATCTACCCAAAACAGTCTCAATTTCCTCTCATATACTTAAAAAGTAAAGCACTACCATATAGTACACTTATTTTAAAATTGATGTTTTCCCTTTGACCCTATGTGAGATGTGAGTTAAGGATGATCTGTAAAACCACTTTCTAAACATAAATGAGCACTTAGTTACCTCCCTCACACTTGCCCAAGCCTCCACATTATTATCTTCCCAACACAGGGGCATTACCCAGCACTTTGTCTTGCTCTGGGCTTATAAAAGCAGAGGTGTCCTGTGCAACTTCTCATTCCAAGAACCTAATAGCAGGGTATAGGAACAAGCCAAGAAGCCTGACTGACACTGCTGTGTCAAGCAGTAGTATCTTCCTACATGTGCATAAATAAGGCCAAGTATTGCTTGAACAGATCATATGTAGATGCTGTCTGATGGCTCATATGCCACCAGTGTTTCCTCATGAGGAGATTTCTCATGTGCCTTGGAATAAGATGTGGAAATGAGCTTGCCACTATAAAAGCCTTGATGATTATTTCTTCAAGAAAGGTCCTGTTTCTTTGTGCTGAGTTCATATACCAGTAAAGAAAGTTCAAAGTAAACAATCAAAAAAAGCCTATGTCAGGAAGTACTACCACTATGTTCAGGAGAAAAAAAAGGCAATTTGTGTTGTGGACAGAATGCATTTCCCTCCCATTATAACCACAGCTGGTTAAAAGACTGTCGGGAAATAAGTGGAACATTTTGGTTAGCTGCCCACATCCTTGTACTCAGTTCAACTGATCCCAGTCTCCTCACAGATGCATTTGAAGGTGAGGTCAGAGGACATATGAGATGGCGAGAAGAGGACTTTTCAAAGAGCCTTGATAGAAATGTGAGCTCCTTGAAATAAGAGCAACTGAGCCTCCAATACCATCTTCTGAACTAATGAGCTACTGGAGTCAGCTTCAACTGAGAAATTCCCATATTGGCACATCCATCATTGCTACCAAAAAGAGACTTTTATCATACCTAGAACAACAAGGCAAGGGAAATGAGGAGCACACAGGATTGGCATGAATATATGTGAAAAATCAATAAAAGTCTTATCCCTGGCTAAAACGGAATGGTACACAAGAGTATGTATGTCATTTCTTTAACTCTGCACTGCACTTTATACTAATTCTACAATATTTTTTCTCATAGGCAATCACACTTCATGTACATTTTAAAGCAAAACAGAGAACATTCCAATGTGCAATGTGTACTTTAACATATCAAAAGACTAGAACTTTTGGTAAAGCAAGCTGTGGTCCTATCGAAGGACATCCTTCAACCATGACCATCTCACTATGAAACATCCACAAACAGCAGCGGACATTCAGAGCTAAGATTTCAGTCATTAACTTGTCTTCTTTTAAAAAACATAAACAAAACCAAAAAACATCGACAAATACAAAGAACTAAAATGATATGTGCAACTGAAATCTGGTTGGTTGACAATAAATAATTGAGTGCCTAAGATAGTAGAAGTTATACAGGGATGAAAATGGATATCATTTCCTGGCTCAGAAGCCATAGAGAGCAAGGGAGAATATGTTAAACCTTTTTTATATGAAGCAGTGTAGGTCTAACAATTGGCAACTATATGTTTCATATGTTCACCAGTCCTATTCTTGTATTCTGATCTGAGGTTATGTCTGGATCTTGGGCCAACTTCCCACCATGGTACTCGCCTTTGCTTAAAAATGGAGGAGTTAAGCATAAGGTGAGGGGTCATGAATTTTTCTGTTGTTAAGGGTATATAGGTAACATAGAGGAAAGTCTTGTGCTTCTGATATCATAATCTAGAACTGGTAACATATATGGCTGACATGCTGCTTTATAACAAAACTTGACCATACATAGTCACCATGCTCCAACTTCTGTAGCCTTTCTGGCCTTCGCATAGAGTAGAGTCCCTGAAGTCCTGGCATGTGTTTCAACAAGAGATTAGTAAATGCATTTGAGTCTGTGCTGGTATTTGAAACTATGCACTCATGTGAATTTTTGCTATATTCTATACTACACCATGGACCAGTTCTAAAGGCCCTGGACCAAAGGAAATGTACCATTCTAGAAACTGAAAGATTCAGAAGCACCTGATTGTTGCAGATACTACAACGTCCTGGTGGGTCTATGAACTGACTGTACAGAAAAGATTCTAGAGACTGCAGAACCAAACTCAGAGTCTCTACCTCAGTGTGTGCTCCATGAATGAAGTTAAAGAAACCTCATCTCCACTACTCATCTGTTCAAAAGAAAAAGAGAACTAGTTTTGGTGAATGCATTGAACACTGCTTGTGGAGATAGAAAATGAGGGCAGCTTCCACAGAAAAGCTTCAATAAAATTAATCCTGACCCACAAACTTCTCTTTTGTATAGAATCAGAAAAAATGAAATTGAGACTCAATGGGTTTTTATAGCTGTTTAAAGTAGAATTATCCGGTGTAGCACAACAACACAAGCAACATGACTGCTTTTGACAAATGGTTAGACAACATGCAGCACAGTATGTGTTGAGATGCTGGTCAACCTTTCACAGAAATATCTATGGTGTTGAACATGGCATATCATTCTAAGTAAAATAAGCTGCTCATGAATTAACAAAAACCATGTTATTTTACTTCTAAGAGGTACTTATAATAGTTAAATTAAAGTTCCTGGAGACAGAGTAATTGTCAGGGAAGAGTGGTTTTATAGGAGAGCTCTTTCCTATGTGTAATGGTTCCATTCTGTGACATGAGTTCTGAAATGCTATGCCATGAGAGTGCACTTGATGTCACTGAAGTGTGTGCTTAAAATGGTTAAAATGATAAATCTTACACTATACACATTTTATCAAAACTAATACAGCAAATTCAATCAAAACAAGCCAAGTTAAATATGCACAATGCTTAAAGAACAGAGCTCTATACTATCATAAACATAATGTTAAATATAGTCACCTCATAATGTTCTCTAGTATAGCTGTTTTAATTAGTATTAAAAATGACTCACACTTTTAAAATTAATGCTATTGTCTAAAAATAATTTAGTGCCTACATGAGTTTGGAAGTTATTCATTCTCCTTAACCACACACTAATGTGACAGCCTTCTTTATATTACTAAAACCTTAAGAGACGAGAAGACATTTTCAGCTTAACTATTGTTAGGACAATGTGTTCTAAAGACACAGATGCAGGAAATATTCATTTTTTTTCTTTGCAACAGTTCATGTGTCAGAAGCTGGGTGCTCATATTCTGACTGCAGCTAGTGATACAATTCTATGCTTTGTCAGCGAGTGAAGAGATATTTTAAGTACCTGTTATGAGTTTTGTAAAACAAATGGTAGTTTTACAGTTTAGTATGGAGTTGGTATTCCTCCATGTCTCTGTTACTGTGAAACTGCACTAGACATAAAAAAATTCTTCCTGAAAATACATCATAGTGAAAATTGAGATAAAAATGATATAATTAACCTGAATGTCCTAGCTGCTGCTTTGTCTTCACATGTGGTTGCTTATAGGAAACTAGTGTGCTCTTTGGACTGATAGGAAAGCATAGATACATTCAGTACTCCTGAATTCCTCTAAGCTCACTCTTCATGAATATTTCTCTCAGTTACAAATGGTAAGTTCTACTCCTGAGGAAGCATTCTTTTGTGGAGAGAGCCATTAGCATGAAGAACCTGGTCTAGAAGGGTGAGCTGTCCTCTCACTTTTATTTGGAGAAAAGGGACATTGAGCTTCTGCCTAAGAGGGTGTGAGAGCACAGAAGCCACAATGCCAGAACACAATCCAAAGTATTCCAAATGCATTTTATTGCTTTGTTCCTAGGTCAGGTAAATTTACATTTGGAATGGCTGCAGAAAGCTTTCAAAGGCTATGCATCTGAATTAGCATTTTGGAGACCAACCATAAACCTTTGAGGCCATTAGCTTTTATGTATTGATTGAGAACATACAAAAAGCTCAAACATAATTGGACCTAACTTTGTAATATCTCTCCAGGAATGAAAATGGGTCTGGGTTGTTGGTACCATAGGTTCTAAACTACCCTTTCTTCCCCTAGTAATCAAAGGAGTGTAGTTTAGGTCCTGTGTAACTAGATCATGTAACTTGTTCCTGAACTGAGGTACAGGTTGTTAGGCAAAAAGGAGACTGCAGGGTGTAGGGTAAACAAATTCTGTGTCTGTAACATTTTTCCTTTGTTTCTGTCTCACTGCATAAGCAAACTCTGCCTAGCACAGAGTGAACAGACCACAAACTCTGACTTCCAGTCACAGGGACACCTGAGTAATATGGGAGACTGTGCAAAGGCCCAGAGTTCTAAGAATACACCATGTCTGCTTTTAGATCCTCTTTCTTTAGTTTACACATTCAGTTAGCTATGTTTAAATCTATGCAGAAGCAGTGGTAACTAATAAAATAGGAATGTGGTTTATAAAGTACTGGACTTATAAAAACCTGATCACTTCCCACCATGCCACTTCTCAGGTGCTTTCCCATCATCTACTGAATGCCTTCTAACCACTGGTGTGGTTTCCCTCACTTCAGCTTTCTCCATCAGGACAGTTCTTAGGTAAAGTCTTCCATGCTTGTGTCCCATTGTACCTGTCAGGGCAGCTTCCTTATCATGTGCTCCAATCAGCAGTATAAAGGTCAAGTCTAAATCTTCTCTATACCAAGAAGTGTTCGTCAGGCTTCTTGGTTTGGATGTTGAATGTCCCCTAAAGGGTCATGTGTTAGAGTCTCAGTCTGGGGGCTAACTGCTGGGGAGGGTAGAGTCCCTAGGAGACAGGGCCTTCCTTCTAGGAGGTGCCTAGGTCACTGGATGCATGCCCTTGAAGAAGACCATGGGTCTTCAGTCTTTTCCTCTTCTCTCTGTTCCTGGTTCACAGGTGACAGTTGTTCTTCTACCTGCCATTGAAACACGAGGTGCCTTCCCCCCCCCCCCCCGCAGAAGCCTAAATCATTGCAGTCACCTAATGTTAAAAAGGAACTTCTGTCACCATAGCTCCAATTTTATTTATATTGCTGTGATAAGACACTGTGACCAAAACAACTTAGGGGAGGAAGGGGTGATTTCAGACCCCAGTTCTAAATCTCAGAGTATTCCTGGAGGAAGTCAAGGCAGAAGCTTAAAGCCTATTCCTGCATGTTATTCCACAAAGCATTGCTTCCTATAGGAATTTATTTCACAGCCAAAGAAGTACAGGAGGTACCATGAAGGATGTTGTTTGCTGGTTGGCTTACAGGCAGGTGTACACTCAGCAAAGTTTTATATACACTTCAGGACCACCTGGCTAGGGATGGCACTACCCACAGTGAGCAAGGCCCTCCTACAACAAATTAACGATCAGGACAGTCCTTCAAAGGCATACTCACAGATCAATGTGATCTAGACACCTCAACTGAGATTCTCTTCTTGTGTCTCTAGGCTTTGTCAACTTGGCAAACTAATTAGGATAATCATAAGTCAAAGCAAATCTTTTACTTTATAAGTCAGTAGCTTCCATTATTTCATTGTAGTTACAGAAAAGTGACTTATATCACTGTCTCACTCCCATTCTCTACTACTTACATATTGTTCTTACTACTTATGAGCAGTAAACATTTGGATCATACATAAATGTTGGACCAGAGGAAATTCTTATACAACATTTATTGAAATGGCATTAAATGAGATCAAAAGACAAGAAAAAATTTAAGAAGGTAAAAACATATGGGAAGGTAAGATTTTTTTTTTTTACAACTTAACATGTGATGGGATTTAATTTAATCAATTTGGGCCAAAGATGAACTTCTAGACATCCACTGATATTGTTTTGATGTAGTGAGCTAGTGTTCCATATGGTTGTTTTGGTACAAGATTTATTTCCTGTATTTAAACATTGTCTTATGACAAACGGTGTTTGATATAGAAGCAGACAGTAGCTTCACAATATGAATGGCCTCAATTAGGCCTCACTTACACATGTCACATCTCTGTTATTGAGATCTGAGAAGAAATGTTGGAGGGAGGGAGGGAGGGAGGGAGAGAGAGAGAGAGAGAGAGAGAGAGAGAGAGAGAGAGAGAGAGTCCAAAGTCATTCAAGAAGAAATGTTTATGCTGGTAAACCAAATATAACATGTCCACTTTGCTGAGCAAGGGAGCAAGTTTAGGCTTCAGTAGGAGGTATGATTATATGAAAAGGAATCTGCTCTCTGTGTTTGCCCTTGGCCCAGACTAGAAATCAAGGAGAAAGCCATGGCAAACACAACTTTCCAGCTATGCGAGGATAGCTATAGTTCACCTTCTATCTACATTCAGAGCACAAACAGGATGTGTCCAGGTTTATTTTTCAGGAATACACTATGTCTTAATGGCTTATGTGTTAACCTGGGGCTACTGCTTCTCTTGAGCTGTGTAAGAGTGACTGCTTCCCTTCTCATTCCATCAGCTGGCCTCACTTAGCAGCCCTGGTCTGAAGAAGGTCTCAGACTCTGACAGTCCCTGTGAAGTGCTTTGATAATTGATGTCAGGGGAGCAAAGAGAGCTCCAGGGCGGGACAGTCCCTAAGCTCCATCACCCAACTGCACAAGCAATGCTGGAGCTAATCACTCAGGAAGTAAAGTCAGTAGGAAGGTGTCAAGAGCGTCAGACTGTAATTAATCAATGAGGTCACTGCCAATAACCATAGAACATTCTGCTGCATATGTAACTGGATTTAATGGATGCAGCACACTTGTGAGTTACTGGAAAACATTTCATCTCTGCCTTCAACAGCATCTTATTGCAAGAAAACAAGTGAAAAATGAGTGAATTCTGTCAAAATGACATAGACAGGGAATATTGAGCAAAGCATTAGAAATGCTACTGCTCCAAAATTAGTCTGCAGGTGCATGGAAAAAACTGTGAGTGAAAAGACGCATGTTCCTATGTGACCTGAATGAATCTGCCTGGAAAGGTGAGAGCTTGGAGATCCTCTAGTCCACTGAGTTTATCCCTGAGTGAATGCTGGGAGGCACACAGGAGGTGAGTGGTTGGATGAGATTTGGAGCAGCAGGCAGTGTTACCACACACCCTGCTTTAGTTCCACTGCATAGAGAAAAAACTGCAAAGAGGCACATTCCCTTCCTGCTCTGATCGGGCTTTACACAAAGTCAGAAAAAAGTGTTACAGAAGAAATGAGAAAGATTTTTGGTTCCAATTTTAGGCCTATTCCTAAAGAAACAAAAGGAAGAAAAGAAGGAAGGGAAGGAAGGAGGGAGGGAGGAAGAAAGGGAGATGAAATAAATAAAGAGCTACTGCATGGGATCAGCTCTAATGAAGTTATACCGAGAAGCAGTTTCATCTAATTCAACACATCACTTCCTACAGATCAATATACCTATCCAGAGGAAACCAAATAATCACTGACTTCATTTGAGTTTCAGAGAATTATAAACCCATGCCTTATTTAACGTAAAATTTAAAAGTCTTTAGAAAATCTAATGTCAGTATTGGCGTAGATTCTGAAAACATGTAGGAAAAGGGAAGAAGAGCTTGGCTGAAGCTGCTCCTCGCCACACATCCACCCAGACTGCCTACGGGAAACATGCTCTGTTGCTATGCACACCATTTCTGCCATGTCCTTCACATCTGAAATCATTCCAAGGTAAAGAAACCTTTCCCTTAATTACCAGGGACCTGTGTTCTAAAAACCTCTCTCCTTCTGTATAATTACCTGGGACCCATGTTCTAAAAACCTCTCTTCTTCAATTTAACAAAAGCAATCCAGAGAAATTGGCTGAAACACAGCCCATTTCTTAAAAGCATCGTATTCAGTGAATCAGAGTACACGCCCCAAAGGGAAGGTAGGAAAGGATTGCCATTATTTAGGCTCATTACTTGCAATTAACAGAGACTCATTTAAATACATAATTAGTAGAGTTTTATAATCTCTGATTCTGAAAATCTGGTAAAATTACCCAAATTTGAATTTATTGAGAAAAAGAAATAGAACAAGATGGTCATCATTGTTACATATTTTATTTTTTATTTATTTTTGAGCTTTTGTAAAAGTTGCAAGAGATGGAAAAGTGAACATGGGCTCTCATATGAACCTTTACATAGTCTCCTTTGAGACTTTCTAATATGTGTCTGTTTGTCCTAACAATACCCATTATGTTCAAAGAGTGTGGTCACATGTGGCACTGAATGGGCTCAGTTTCCATCTTCTCATACAGGAAGACTGTCTTCAGTTCCTTGACCCTCATGGCCTCCCATTCTGAAACCTCCAGGGTGGGATCTAAGTCTAGGAGACTTTTTAGAGCTAAATTTTTAAGAAGCACATGTCCCCATGGGCTATAAGGGAACTAAAGCAGAATGAGAGCCTGGTATCTTTGCTGTCACTTTGGGTCAGCCCTATGCTTGACTCTCCATAGTCTTCTTAATTACCAAGTAGTGTTTGGCTGTTTAATCCATTTTTTCCCTACCTCAAGGCTGAAGGCACAAAGATAAGCCATTCACTGTCCTAATCCTGAAGCCACCTTGGATTCTAGAAACAGCAAAATATCACAAGAGAAACCCCATTGCAGTATGAGGACATTTATCTATAATGGCTACACGTCGCTGTGGATCAGACCAACTCCTAGCAATCAGAGCGGCTCCCTAGGCAGGTGAGAGCTATATAAAAATTCTCAAATCCACCTGGAAAATCAAAAAGCAGAGACAATGGTGGGAGGGCCTTGTCTGTGCTTGCACACACCTCCTGCCTTTTGCCTGGGCCCTTTCTCTACTTAAACGCCTGCCAGTAACCCAAAGATAGACTTGGGGTCACTGTACTCTTCTTTCTGTCTTTTGCAATGTGACCACCTTGGTTAAATCTCTTTTCTTTCCTCTTTACCACCACTTACTGTTTTAAAATAACTTTTATTGAACATTTAGATTATTCCACCCTCTTCTCCAAGTAAGTCCTCCAATGTCCCTACTCCTTCTGTCTAAATTCAGGACCTCTTCTTTAATTATTATTGCAACATATGTGTTTCTATGTGTATATTAATACAACCTGTGAGTCTAGTAAGTATTGCTCCTGTGTATATGTGTTCAGGGATGACCACTTGGAATTGGATAACCAATGGGGGTCTTGCCCCTGGAGAAGACTGATTCTTCCTCTCTTAGCAGCCTTTAATTGCCTGTAACTCTTCATCTATGTGTGGCGCCTTATTTCACCTGTCCATATTAAAATGTCATTTTGCAGGTCTTGTTCAGAAAGCCATGCTGTTGAGACTTCACGGGTGCAGCACCCTGTGTGACGCAATCTTGCAGCAGACATCCTGGTTCTCTGGCTTTTACAATCTTTCTACCCTGTTTTCTATGATATTTACTCAGTTGTAGATATAGGAGTTGTATTGTAAATGTATCAGTTGGTAATGGTCACTTCATGGCCAGTTGTTCTCTGTATTTTGATGGCTTCTGTATGCTTCCAAAGGAAGCTTCTTTAATGAGAGGTGAGAGTTAAAATTATTCGTGATTGTAGGGAGCTGCATTGTACCACATCCTAAAGGTGGCGCTGGTTTCCGCCTTCCACCTTTCTCGATGGTGAGTGCTCTCGGGAGTAAACAACTCCTTATTGGCTGTAGGCGAGGATGGTGGCTTGCTTCCAGCGCCTGGGGACCTATGGGCAATGTCTACGTGGCTTCCCGGGATTGGAAGCCCAGAGGGTATTTAGCCACGAGTGGACTTCCCCCCGGGGTCATTCGCTGTTCGTTGTTCGTGAGAAAGTGTGTGAGAGAGTGAGTTGTTCGTTATACATCTGAGAGTGAGAGTGAGTGAGTGAGTGAGAGACAAGAAGATAATTAAAGGCCCGAATAAACTGCAAAGAGAAGGATCCGGTGTTGCGTGCTCCTTGCGGGAGGAGGTGGCGCGCGACAGGTGATATAAACAAAAATTTCTAGAATGCTGTTAGGTATTATACTGGTGTGCAGGCTAGTTTTATGTTAACTTGACACAAACTAGGGTCACTAGAGAAGGAGCCTCAATTAAGAAAATTCCTCAATAAGATCCAAAGGCCTGTAAAGTATTTTCTTAATTGGTGATTTGTAGTGGGATTCAGGCATTATTTGGGGAAGCTTAGAGACCCATCTCTGGGGTATCAAGAGCCTGAATGGGGCGTGGTCAGACTCCATTGAGACCCAGGGCACACTGACCCTTTTTCCTATTTGTTCCTAAATTCTCAGGGAACGGATCAGCAACCCAGCATAAGACTGCTCCACTCTCCAAGAATTTTCTTAAGGTTCAATTTATATCATAAGTGTTTATATGCCCTCAATAAATATTAACCCTTTATATATTACAAGGAAATAATTCTACAATAGTGATTAATGTTGGAGGTTCCAACACATTGTGGGTTAGGCCACCCTTGGGGCCTGTGGTTCTAGGTTTTATAAGAAAGCAAACTGAGAAAGCCATAGGGGCAAGCCAGTTAGCAGCACTCCTCCATGGTCCTATAATAGTCCCTGCCTTGTCTGCATCCTTTCAAAGATGAACAGTGATGAGGTGCTTTGGGTCATGGTGTTTCATCAGAGCAATAGTGACCCTAACTGAGGAGAATGGTTTAAGAAAGTGGCAGTAATAGGTTCTCCTATTACTCCATGATCTCGCCAGAAATGGGTAATTGCCTAGATTTACAGCCCCAGGCACGGATCCCCTCTTACTGAGTGGGCCTTAAGTCTAATTAGGTGGCTGCAGAGGTTGAAGTGTCTCATTGCTCCCTTGGGTACCTCTTGTCCTGCTGGTCATTGTTGTGGTTTGCGGGTCTTACAGTATTTAACTGGCATACTGATGTGTGCAGCCAAGTCTGTTGCCAACATCAGGGCTTTTGTGGAACTAGAGTTACACAGGCAAGCTTCAGACCCTGACAGTCAGGGAAAGTCTCCTGACTCCTCATCTCCAGGCCTCTCCATGAATACATCCAGGCCTTCCAGAGCTAAGGAATGTTTTGTGTACAAGTGCACATGTGCACAAATATAAGATACCCTTACCTGTTTTGTATGCACTTCCCTAGCTAAAGATACCCTGAAAACACTAGCACTGTAAAAGCCCTGAAAGCCTTCCACTTTCCCTGTTAGCAATACTCATCTCTCAGCATGGAGATAATGCCCACCGGTTTCAACACTTTAATGGCTTTACTTGGTCAATACCCACCATAAGAACAATCTCATTTTCTGGCATGACCAGCTCACCAATCTCTTCACTTTTTCTGTGCTCTGACCTTAGTATGCGACACTGCTTGTGAACCTTCTCTGAGTGGGCTCAACTCTAACATCCTCCCCGCTTCACCAGGCCATGCTTGCTTTATCTGAAGTATAAAGAAGACAAAGGGAGAAAGAGAGAGACAAAGGAAAAGAAGGAGAGAGAATTCAGGAGAGAAGGACAGATAATATACTTAGTTGACAGCAATACACATGGTTGTAGTCAGTGAAATAAAAGAATGGAGGGAGGAGGAGAGACAGACATGGCAGAACCATGGCCATGAGCTGAGGGCTACAGCATCAGTGTTCCTGGTTTTCATTTTGAAAATGCTGCTTCCTAGATGTGAAAGTTTGGCCAATTAACTACATCTCTCTGTCTTTGTTTCCCATTTTTAAAAGCAGGATTATGGACTATCATGCAGGCTTGCTATGAAGATTAATGTGTCCCTATACACAACATAGTTAGAGTAACACCTGGTTCTTTAGAAGCAATATAGCAACTGTTACTGCTTGTCTATAGTAGTTTATAATTGTCTCCCTAAGGTAGCGCTTACAAGAGAGATGCTTGGTGATATACCCATTTAAGAGATGGACGAACTTCATCTTTTTTTTTTTTCTTTCTTTAAGATGTTAAAGCAGGATAGGAAAAAATTTGCTAAGAAACACTGACTCCTCACTGGGGCCCACATGGCAACTAAGACCATGCTAAGATCTTGGCCTCTCTGAATTTTCATGTCTGTCTCCTTAACTTGGTCACCTGTTTACCTTTGAAGTTTGGAAAGTCAATTACTCATGGGGTGCCCATCTAACCTGCCTCATCCTCTTTAAGATGGAAGTCACTGTCCTAAACTTACATCTCACATTCCAGGAAGAATGAAAACTCCTAGGACAGACCCCAGTCCAGGTGAGGGTTATTGTCTCCCATTGCACAGAGCCAGGCTTTCCTTGGAGAAGGAATGGGCATCACGCGGGAACCACAGAGAGAGGATGCAATAGGATTGCTCTGGACCACTTTGTAGACCCAGAGTTGGGACAACAATTGAGGAGAGCACACCTTATTCTGGACTGGTTAACTGTTGGCACCCCTTGCCTCTTGCCTCAGTCTCCCCTTTACCTGTTCCTCATCCTGATGTAACCACACTGAGGAAGGCGTTCTCCCTTCCACTGCTATTTGTCCCTTTAATTGGTGCGACAGGGCCGGGCCCAGCTTCAGAAAGACAAAAATCATATGTTCTTTCTCATGTATTTTAAATGTCTTAAGTATGCATGTAAGTGGAGTGAGGGAAGGTATAGAATGGAAACAGAGAGGAGGCCATGAAAGGCAAGGAAGATGTTGTGTGGGGGAGTGGGACATCCATGGTACTAACTCTGGAAATGGAGTGGAGTGTGCAGGGGGATGAGATGGGGAAAACTGGGAAGAGAATTCACAAAGCCCATATTAAAACCTAATACTGTGCATACTAATGAAAATCTTTAAAATAACAGAACTTGTTATAAAAGCAAATATAAATAAATATGTTGAACAATTCTACTGTCTAAATTAAAAGCATTTTATACTGAGTTGCTACATTAAAACTAAAACAACAAAATAAGGCAAAACAAATTCTCTAGTATCACAGGCAGTGAGAACTAGGTTTACAGTCACTTCTATTTAAATACAGAGCATGGGATAGCCCTGCTCATTGCCATTCCCCGTTCCTTTTTCTCTGGACTGTCCAATCATCCAGCACAGAGTGTAGCTTCTGGTTATCAGGGTTTGAGAATATTACTCTCTCAACAACATCAATGCCGAGAATTGTCATGGTCAGTCCTGTCTTTAACCCTCCCATGCATAGCAAAAAGGGTATTTTTGAGCCATTAGCATTTCTAAAATTCAAGCTTTTGTACATAAGTACCAAAGGGAAATCATTTAACATTATGAATTTCTGTCTCAAATAACCTGGGTAAATCCACAGACTATTCAGATTGCAGGTCAATACAATGTTCTGCCCTCCAGCTGAGATAATAACTTCATTTCCCAATAAGTATTTTTGATTCATTTTTCCTGATCTCTGAAAATGTTCTTCCATGTGCTTAAAAAAAAATGAAGGTTTCCCCCAAAGGAACACTCTAGTTTATAAATTGTTATCAGGCAGATCTCTGTGATGACCAGACCTGAAGAACTCCTAAATTAGACGTATTCTCCACCACTTGTCTGTCAGTCTCTTTGTCCTGTAAGTAATCTGTAGAAGACATCCACTCAGATCTGCTTCATGTTTTGAACATAACATTTCACAAATATATTCTACTAAAGTAGCCAAAGGAAAAAAGTGAAGGAGAGCTCATCAATGTAATTTTTCTCTCTTTAGGAGTGTTGTGTGCCTACGTGTTAAGTCCCAAGACTTTTTGCACCATAAAACTCACTTCAGCAAATGTCCAGAAACATAATTGAATGAGTTCTTGTGAATGATTAAAAATACGATTGCAGGCATTGTGACCAAGCCGTAATCCCAGCACTCACTCAAAGATTAGAGACAGGAGCATCCGAGTTCAGCTCATTCTTAACTAGACAGAAAATTAGAGGACAGAGCAGACACAAGACCTTTCTAAAAACAAAATACAGAGGAGGAAAGTCTTTGAAGGATCCAAAAGCTACTACTGGCCCTATGGTTGCTCAGGTAGAGCCATTATGCTCTGGGAGGGCTTAGATAGAGCTGCAGAAACATCATATCTAATATTTGTCATGTAAGCCACACACAATAGTATTGAGTATTAAAGATTCAGAAGTAACCAAGCTACCACCTTCCTTTAAACTTCTTAGAAATACAGAGAGGTGGCTATGTTTTAAGCTTAACTTTGTAGATAAAGAAAGATTTAAAATATATGAAAGTTTCCTGGGGTCAAACTTGCAGTCACCTTGGAGAAAAGCCTGGGGGCAGACCATCTCCTAGTTGAGGGCAACGGTCTCTGACAATGGGGTTGAACCCTTTTATAATCCATCTTGTCTCCTCAAGCCCTGAGGATGGTGACCATGATGATCAGCCAACCTTGCTGGACCGGAGCTGAAACAGCGATGGACAAGAATACGTCCTTATTGGTGCAAGTGACTTGCTCTTGCTCCCATTCTTACTCTGTTTAAACACGAAGGCTTCTTGTCAGAGCCCTGAAGACATGTTTGGAACTCACTCTATCTGTTCTTTACATTATGGTTACATTGAACAAATTTCTCCTCTCTGCTTTGGACCATTGCTGGAACAGGGAATTGAGTAAAGGCTGTTGGAGCATCCAAAGTTGGGGTTTTAGCCCTAAATGTCTAGTTACATTTTTCTGTTTCTGATTTTAGTAAACAACAGTTCCCAGAAGAAAGACATATGCATGTTGAAGGTAAGACACGGCTCTGATTCCTGGAGAGGTCCCAGGTCCAGAACCAAATTACCTAGGACCATCTTTATTTCCTTCAATAGCCAATCAGTTACCCATCTCTATGTCTCCCTAGAATGCTCATGATCAAAATGACTTTTAGAGTGTATGTTACTAGAAAACGCCTAGATCTCACTAACCCCAAACCTAAGAATGACATTAAGTAGCATGTGAGGACTGTATCAAGGATTTCCCCAGTTACTGTAACGTACTGCCATAAATTATTTTATCAACTTCAAAACAACAAGCACAACCTAGAAGGAGAGTCCCCTTTATTTTTTAAACATATTTTTTAATGTGTCTTGGTGTTTGGCATGTATCTCTGTGTACCATATGCTTGCTGGCTGCAAACAGAGGCCAATAGAGGGCATCAGAGGCCTCCGAAATAGTTACAGGTGGTTGTGAGCTACCCTGTGGGTGCTGGGAATTGAACCTGATTCATCTAAACAAGTATCCACTGCTTTTAACTGTTGTACATCTCTCTAGCCCATAACTAAACTTACTATTGGTTGAAACAGGGTTTCTCTATATAGCCCTGGCTGTCGGGAATTTGCTGTGTAGAATAGACTAGCCTTGAAATCACAAAAACTAGCCTGACTCTAGAAAAAAAAAAAAAAAAAGGAAAGGCAATCTCAAGAACAGATTGTTCATCGTTCAGATGAGGCTGGCCTGTGGGCATGATGGGGGAGGGGTGTGTGTGTGTGTGTGTGTGTGTGTGTGTGTGTGTGTGTGTGTGTGTGTTGCAGCGGCCTGTCCTGGTTACCTCCATTCATGTGGAAAGACCTAAACTGGAGTTGAGTAGCATGATTGTCTGGCTTTGAACCCTGGGTAAGAGTAGAGAAAGTAAGCTGAGCACTAGGCCCCTGGCCTAGCTGTGTCTGGTTCCAGGGTCTTTAGTATCCTACACACTCTGATGAGAGACTCTGCTGCAGGATCTGCTGGACAAAAAGCAAATATGCTGCTACTGCAATGGCCCTTCAGGAGATGCTCCTGGGCAGGAGTGTTGATAATACACTCACACAAGAGAGATGACACCAAGGATGAGCTTTTGTTCCTAAGGTTGGTTGACTGGATGCTGTGACTTTCCATCTGAGCTGATGATAACTCTTCTGACTGGGTGCTTACCATAGCAGCAGATATCATAAGACAAGCAGGGTTGATAGAACCCAGGTCATGCTGAATGGAGACATTATGATTTCAAAAACCAGGCTTTACAGGCTGAAAATTACCCCAGGATAGTCACAATGGAGGCAGTGTCAGCTCCTTCCAGAGGCTGCAGGTTTCCAGAGTCCTCCATGGGAGAGCTTGCTTCCACACAGAAAGGAAGCCAGCACAAAGGAAAAGGACCTGCCTGCAGTGCTCTGACCTTCCCCCGGCTTTTTTGTCTGCAGGGAAGAGAATGGCTATTCAAGGGGAGCATCTCTGAGACCTTTCCATTTGTGGGAAAGTTTTCTGTAGTGATGATTAGACAAGGAAGTCTGAATTGAGTTTAATATAATGTGATTCTAAAAAATGGGTAGAGTTTGGGAGAAATTATTAAAAGTGATAATATAATTGGAATATAGTGAAAGTCTGATAACTGAAACCAGTATTTGCACAAAAAAAAAATATGTTAAGCAAAGAAGAAAGCAACTACCTAGTGGTGTTTAAAGGTATTTTATCAAGTACAGTGTGTTTATCTCCACTGCCTCCCACAGCCCTTACAACTGGTCATGGACAGCCTTGGCTTTTGTGTTGAGCTGAGACCTATTTGTGTGTTGGGTAACACTCTAGTTCTGCCTGCCTCGAGGAACACTTGTCTAGTGCAGCAGCAGGAGATGTGAGGATGATCCACAGGTTATGTAATAACTCTTTAAAGCAGACGGTAGGCAGCCCTGAAAGAATGTGACGTCCCAGTATACATGTCACTAGTCACAAACCTAGGGGAGTCTTTGAGAACGCACAAATTCTTAGACCAACAAACAACCCCTTCAAGTACAGTCTTGACCAACTACTCAAAGCCTCTGAGCTTTCCTTTCTTCATTTATGAAACATTACATTTTATATATGCCTTCCTCTTGGAAATGTATAACAAGCAACTTAAAAATATAGGACATTCATCTAAATTTCATTATTAAATCTACAATAAATTGCTTTCAGGATAAAATTTTTGAGCTGTCACAAGGTGGGTTATTAGTAATATTCATTTACATTTCCAAGATTATTTCTTTTTTCATCATTACTTACATAGATTTATTTATTTTATTTTACCATGTTTGTGCAGGCACACATAGAGGTCATGAGAAGGCATCAGATCACATAGAACTGGAGTTACAGTTGACTGTGAGCCACCATGTGGGTGCTAGTAATCAAACTGCTGTCCTCTGGAAGAGCAGCCAGTGTTCTTAACTGGTTAACTATCAATCTAGCCCCTCATTATTGTTTCTTGGACAAGGGTTCACTCTGTAGTCTCTGCTACACTGTGGCTTCCTGAGTGCTGAGATTAGAGGCAAGGACCAACACAGCAGGTAGATGTAGTAATTGTAGTAGTTAGGAACGGCCCACATTGCAGAACAGGGTTTGCCACCAACTGACCTCCAAGAACTCAGTGCCAGCAGCTACATCATCTGTGGTGGCTAAAGTACACCCTTGAAAAGGTCCCACCATAATGACCGGCTCTCTTTCCCTCTATCTCTCTGTCCTTTGTCTCTGTCTCTCCCTGTGTCTCTGTCTTTGTCCCCCCCCCTCTCTTATTTCTGTTCCATAACAGAAACAGCCTTTTGGTGCCATCACCCTACCTCCAATAAATCTTTGGTGTGAGATCTGTTGTGGAATGTGATTTCTATTGTATTCCTTCCTTAGCAGTAATTATGCAGGTTAAATAATGTAATTTGCATAAAAAATTTATTATCAAACCTTATGTATGTCTGTGTATATTTGCAATACATATTCAGATATATAGACTTGTGTGTATGCAGTGTTCTGAGGAAGATGACATGGCATCACCTCTACCTTGTAGGGCTTTCTAACTAGCTGGTAATATAAGATGTCCATTTCTAAACAATGAGATGATAATAATACATTCAAGGCCAATGTTGTAGGTATGTAGGAACTATATATGTGTAAGTGGGAAGAAATTAGGAGGCTTTGATTGCTGGACCAAAACACAAAGAGGAAACAAGTGGATACTGAGTTGCAATGGTAAGGAGTTACTATTGACCATAAGAGCAATAGAAAAGGGAGCTCTCATGTACTATCTCAGGGCAGCAGAAGCCCGAGAGGAGAAGGATGAACCTGCTGACTTTCAGAATCAACAAGACTTAAAACAAGAAGGAACTGTTTGTCAAAATATAGTGAAAAGTTCATCTACTTTAGATCCTCTGCATAGATAGGGTGATGCTCGCTGTAGTGTATATCGGATATTGGCATAGGAGGCTGACTTGCTTAATAAAGAGAGCCCTGTGATTTCTCCCTGCACAAAGAGGGTAGCAGAGCTTTAAATACCTGGTAGTCTCCCTTGGATATTGAGCCTTTACATCTGTGGTGTCGTGAATGTGGTGGGATGTAGTGAATATGAATGGAAGAGCTAAAATGGAGAAAAAGGGTCAGTCCTATCCAGTAAGAATGATGATGGGGAGGGATTGGTGAGTGGGGCTAAACCCATGTATGTGGAAACAAGTCTTGGGAATCTCAAGCAAACATGAAGTAGAATTTAATAAAGAAGTCAAGGCAGAAGCCCATGTGCTGCTGAATCACAGCCCTGGTGTAGTTAGTCAAAAGTTTTTGGCCTAGTTTTGCATAAGGTCTGGACTCATCTGCACTCTCCTTAGTCCCAAATAATCACACAAAAGCTTAGATTAATTACAAACTGTTTGGCCTCTGGATCAGGCTCATTAACAGCTAGCTCTTACAATTTAACTCAATCCATTTTTATTAATCTATCACTGTGTGGCTCCAGGCTTTATCTGTGTTTCATTACATCTTGCCTTCTGGGTGGCAGTCTTCAGCTTCCTTGACTCCATCTTTTTCTGTCTTTATCTCTGCTTGGATTTTCTGCCTTCCTCCAAGCTTCCTTGCCATAGACCAAAATGGTCTCTTTATTAACCCATGGTAATAAAGTATATTCACCCTGTACAGAAAGACATTCCACATTACTTCCCCTTTTTTGTCTGATCAAAAAGGAAGGTTTCAATTTTAACATAGTAAAATTACATATAACAAAATAGCTATCAAGCAAGAATTACAATTACAGTATCTAATCTAAGTAGCAAAATTAAAGAAAATGTTCTACCATCTATCCTATTTTGTGAGGCTAAAGTTTTATATCTAATTTACCTTTCATTATAACTAAGTAAAACTATAATTATAACTAACCTTCAATTCCATCAAAGGGAGGAGGCCACAAAAGTATATAATATTACCTAAGAGGCTCCTTTAAGAGAGGCTTCCTGACTCAGCCTTAGTGGCTATGATTGGCTATGATATCAAGGCTCTTTTAACAGGCCCTGCTGCCAAACACTTAAATGGGGTTTATGAGCAGCAGGTGGCTGGTGGCTGTGCTCTACTTGGTACCAGTGTGGGCCCTCCAAATGTGATTCCTGCCAGTACTTCTGTCAAATCATCATAGACAAGCCCTTAATCCTAGCCACGACTTAGCAGATTGACAATGTGGTCAGAAAAAGAAATAAACAGTAAATACAAATTCAAAATAAAAACAAAACAAAACCTCTAAATGGTTTACAGTGTGTTAAAAAAATATATGAAGGCTTGGGAGAGAAAAGGAAAAGAATATATGCCTTTTAATGATAGAAAATACACAGACTCTGATACTGTATGTTATGTTGTCTTTGAATTGTTTGCTGAGGAAGGAGCAAGAGCTGCTAAGAGACATTTGATTATAAATGCTGTGAAATTTATAATTTCTAACCTATATATTTTGTAAGTGCCTTGATTTAAAAACTGAAGCCAAAAATATGTTACTTTAGAGAAGAAATTATCTTTTTGTTTCCGTAGAAAGTGAGATATTGTGGATTCATTTTGGGTTAAGAAAAAACAGGTTTGATCAAGAAAGGCCCTTTGAAAAACCTCAGATAGAAACAAATAAATGGCTCAAATGATCCAACATTTCAGAACACCTCTGTTGCAGTTTCCTCTGAGCTCTGCATACAGAACAGCTTCAAGGAGACTGGTTAAGAGGACTCAGCTTCACAGAATACTCCAGTCAGGATTTGATCATAATCTTGAGTTTTCACAGCACCTCCAACCAGCAAGAAGTAGTCTATGTAACTATGTCCATATTCCCAAAACATGGCTAATGAATGTCATGGATTATTAATGTTTGTCTTTGTTTATGGTGTTGGTTATAAGTTGTTATAGATAATGATGTTGAAAAAAGCTATAAAATGCTGATTAGATTTGAGGGGTTTGTTTTAAAAAGTAAAAAAGGAAAATGCTGTGGAACAATGCTTTTGTACACTGTAAATATTTATCACTATAAATATTATCTTAATAAAATGCTGATTGTTCAAGTAGCTAGACAGAAATTGGAGGGAGGGCAACCAGACGAGAATTCTGGGAAGCCAAAGAGCAGAGCAAGATGTGACAACGAGGCACAAAGAAAAGTAGGATGAGAATGTTGCACTGAGCATATAGGTACCATGTCACATGACTAAACATAAATAGAAATGTGGGTTAATTTAAAGTATAAGAGTTATGAAGTAATAAGCCTGAGCCATAGACTAAGCAAACTATAATTAATATAAGCCTTAGTGTGATTCTTTGGGACTAGTCAGGACTTTGGGGCTAGGTCAGACGAGAAACTTCCAACAACACCCTGGGATTTGAGTGGGATTTTTGGAAGTTTTCAAAAAAAAAAAAAAAAAACCACCAAAACCTGTAGTATTCTAGGAGTCAAGCAGGTTGAGATAGGAGAGCTGGGGCAAAATTCATTCAGGCATCACAAATCACAATAGCAAAAGTAGCAGGAGCAGGAACGTTCATAGCCATGGAGGCAAACTTCAGGGACAAACAGAGGTAAAGGCAGTGAAACAGGTGGCCAGCATGTATTCTATGTGTGTAAGGTCAGAAGGCTTTCTAGAGAAGACCAGGGTAGCAGCCCTTCAAAGGGCTGATGATCAAAAAAGGAAACAAATACAGGGCAAAAAACTCTCTTGTGGGCTAAATTTATAGCAAAGTCCTGTAGGTGTGCGCATGCTAAAATATCCTTCCAACCAGGAGGGTCAGGATGGGAATGGCAGAACTTTAAGTCAAAAAGGAGGATTCCCAGAGGCACAACTAGTGATGGGGACAACCATTCTTCCCTCACATAGATGAGAAGAAGAAATTACCATCACATCACTGGACCAAGTAAGACACTGAGCATTACCTTGAGCTGAAATATACAGAGGTGTCAAGGTAGACTACCTTGAGGTGGTAAAACAAATGCAACCACAGTGAAGAAGAAAAGTAAGATATCCTATATGGGGTTGTGTGAGGTATTACTATTTATCCTGATGTGCCATTCCATGCTAACTTAACAAAATAACAAAAATAAGATCAAAGGCAAGCAGTGTTACTGGCTAAAGCACTTAGCGCAGCTACTGTCCATGGTAAACTCACACAGCCATGCTTCTCTAGTGTTCCAAGCTGTTATTTACCCACCTAGGGCATTAAAAACATACATATGAATTCTCATGTAATATTCAAAAATTATATAATTACTAGCATTCACATAAACTTTGGATAACTTTTAAAGAAGACAACCAAATTCTTGTTGCCTTTTAAGGAGCTGAAGTGTCTCATTGGTGAGGCTAACACTGTCATGTGCACACACTCTTAACAGATAGACTGTCTGATGCCAAAGCTAAGGTCATTAGGATGCAATGAGAAAATGGAAACTGCATTTTTGCTCTTTAAAATAGAACATGGGTTTTTACTTAGCATGCCAAGTACTGTTTGATTGAAGTCCTGAAATATGGCAGCTTTTCCAGTGACACACTTCCCTCAGTAAAGCACTATGTCTCCAAATTTAATTATCTTAGGGCATAACCACAATCTATGATAGAATGCTCCCTTTTATCCGAAGCCTGCAGCAATTTGCTGAAATAGAAAGGTGGCCTATTATTGAATATATCTCTAGAAAAAAAAGAGATTCCATAAATTCTATCAATAGCACATTCAGTTGCTTACAGCCTCAGAAGCGCTTGGGGCTCCCCAGGGTGTTCTGTATACCATTGATTATAATTTAGGGCAGTTCCTTCCCTTCTGTCCTCTGGTCACCATCTGCTGCTCATGTTTCTCTCATTGTCCAGCCTTATCTTCTACTTTATCTCACTGCTCTAAACTTTCCCAAGCAGGTTCTGTCTCCTAAGTCTGTAATCTCTTCCATGGATCCATTCCTAGTCTTTACCAAATGTTTCATTTCTGTTGGATCTTGGCAATAAGAGTTTAATGAGAACAGAATAGCAGTCTTTTATGTCACAGATTTCTACTCCTGTACTTCAGCCTACAGCACCGCAGCTCTATAGATACTCATCTGATGTTTAATAAAGAACTGTCTCAGTGAAGCAGGCTCAGAAATGTCCTTATAAGGTAATAATACACCCCACTCACCAAGATAGCTATTTTTATTTTTATTCCTTTCTACTCTTCTGTCAAAGTCACATACTTAATTACCTTCTCAGCATAGGCTTTATGATATATTAGACAGTTATGGCAAAAATGTAACTCTGTCATGTACTTTTATTTTGAAGAGAGTAAGTGATCTAACATGTCCTTAAAACAGGAATCCCTGAGAGATGGGAGCTTTTATTCGCCTTCATTTTATAAACAGAGAAAGAGAAGTCTGGGAAGATTACATGATTAAGGTGAGCCGGACTGGAGAAGCCAGCTGGAACAGGATGCTTCTCCCAGCTGCACTGCTCTGCAGCTGGGAGATGGTACCAAGCAATAATTCCCTCAAATTGCAGTCTATTATTGAGATAGGAAATGTCTGCCATAGAACTAAGTGTGGGCGACACTGCTGTCTGTATGGCCCAAGTTGGTCTAGTCCAGGATTCAGGTTATTCTTTAGCTGAGCTGACTTCCAATATCACTTGTTCTCCTTAGACTTGTGTCTGGTGACTGGTCATGAGGACAGCAGGGAGCTCACAGTGTGGGCCACCTAACTGACAAAAGTAATTCTGGGGTCTGAGGGAAAGCTCAGCAGTTAAGAGCACCTGCTGCTCTTCCAGAGGGCCCGAGATTCAGTTTTCCATATCACTGGGTGGCTCATAACCATCGGTAACTCCAGCCCCAGTGGATCTGACTGACATCCTCCTCTGAGCACCCATAGGTGTGGCATACATTTTCACGCATGTTCACTCATGTGCACATGTATACACGCACACACAAATAGTAATAGTAATAACAATAATAACACTTCTTTTTTTTTTTTTTTTAAAAAAAAAAAAAAAGGTGTTTCTGAACTGGCTTCATAGGATCACTCTCAATGAACAAGTCACCATCAAATCCCAGAACGTAAATACCTGTTCTGCATGGTCTGTTACATTTTAAGGAATTCATTGTGTTCTCAGTCTTAATAAGGAAACAAATACTGCCATGACTTTTTATTAGACCCTGTTGGTGAAGAAATCCTAGAGACAGTCTAGTCAGTGTTAGTCAGAATTTTTGGCTAATCCTTAACATTAAAAATTTCAATTGCTAATTTGCAAAAACTACTTTTTGTACTTCTTTAGGCCAGGAATTTGTTTGCAGATGAATTTTAAGTGCAACACTTAATTTGAGTTCACAAATTAGTCCTAGGAAATTCCAGTATAGGATGGATGTTATAGGGACATCATAAAGCTCCACTGACTTACTATACACACACTATTTACATCTATTGCCCTGTTTTAGTTCAATATTCCCCATGATCTGATTTCTTTTTCCCACACAAAGCATGACTGAAGGAAATGCATTTTTGCACATCAATGGACAGGAAGTGTCTTTTAGCAACAGACCTACTTTTGACTTTCAGAATGTCTGGTGTGTTTTTTGAGCTCAAGGCACCTGTCTTCAGAGAATGCAAATCTACCATATTCGTTTTGCCCTAGGTAGCTTCCCTTCTTGGCAAAATTAAAGTTTCAATACAACTGATCTACTGATTATTTCTTTTAGTTACCAAAAGCCAAGTCTAAGTTAAACAAAGTCAGGCCCCTCCTCTCATCTTCCTGGACCCCTTCCCCCTGCTCTCCTACTTCCTTAAGTAAAACTATTCGTTGGTCACAAACAGGAAATGTGGACTGCTTCTATTTTTCTCTCTTCTGTATATGACAAAGTGTCAATTGGCTATAATGTTTGCCTGAAGGTAAATGTTGCTTTCAGTGGAACATTCCAGAATGTGCAAATTCAGAGAGCTTGCCCAAATCTATAACCTTTGGCACTTCATCACAAAGGCTAGACTTCAAGTACACTATCCCAGTAACAGAGACTGTTTCAATGACTATACTAACTGAAATGGCATTACAGTGTGAAACCTGCTTGCAAAGGAGCACTCAACCTACAATACAAGGAAATAATCACTCCTCTTGGGCTTCAGATTTATGAATTTTCTTGTGATGTGATCCACCTGTTTGTAATATGTCCCAAAGACCCTGCTACAAAATGTTCTTTAATGATACAGGCCAGGTCATGTTAAGGTTGAGACTCACAAGTAATTCAAACCAAGTCAAATAACTAAATATTCTTCAAGAATTAGCTTTAGGGACTGATCTACAGAAAAACATGTAGCTCACATGCTGCTGCCCCTCTCCCCAGACCCCTGCTCTCCATAGATCTGTGCTTTAAGTTACAGAACCCAGCCTAACGTCTGAACAGTGACCTGCATCTGCCCAGGCTGTACTTCACATCAGCATATTTCTAAACTACCAACTTTATTACATTACATAGCATACCGAGTCATTAGCATATGAACCTCATTCTAAATGTGATATTATTCAAGTGCAACCTAAGAGGGGAATACTAACTATTTTAAATGTCTTTCCCATAATCCACGCTTCAAGTTTCTACTCCTAGTCTCAAAAATACAAAACAAAACAAAACAGAAAACACACCAAAGCACCTTGTGTCCCTTCCTTCCTCTTCTATCTTATAACTTACTTAATCTTTAAAAAAAATTAAAGACAGCAGCTACCCACAAGACAAAAGGTGAAAAGTAGAGATGCAATAACATTCATCTGTGTTGCTTGCTTAGTAACTCACACTGCTTACAAGTTCTGGATTCAGTCAGCATGTGTGCTTGACTCTAAATCATAATGACTACTTTGTGAAATAATCTCCATCTACCCATTTTACAGACTGAGCAGGGAACAGAAATAAAATTGTTATTACTGATGAATGAAGTGCTTGACCTGCACACTCCAAAACTCACAAAACAATTGGTTTAAGAGGTCCACAGAGAGAGCACACATAACTCAGTTGTAAGTGTGAGAGATTTCATATACAATGATGTTTGGATGTAGGTCTGTTCATTAGGAACACCTAGTTCAGATTTATAGGCAATGTATTATCCTTTCCATTGTTCCCTTGGCTGTGTGCCTTGCCTAACAGGTAGAAGGAGATGCCCAGTTGGGGTGGAATGTTAGTTATGCTGGGGCAATGGGTCCAGGATGGGCACATAGGATGTGTTTGCGATATGAGCTAAATTCATCCACATATCTCCCTATGTTTTGAATGTAGTTTTCCCAAAATTAAGGAAGAGGAAAAAAATACACATTAGCCCAGGAGCTAATAAATGAGAAACTTTGAATAAAGGTGAAAAGACGACCTGACCAAGTTTTCTAAATCAAGCCACAGGGCATACAAACAGCCTGTGTGTTCTTTGCCTCTGAAGACATCTGACTTGAGGAAGGGCCAGCTGACTGCTGTTTCTTTCTTAGGGGAGAATCCTGGGTAGTGATGGCTGGGGTTTTGCTTAATTTTTTTTTGTTTTAATCTGCAAAGTAGGGTAGAAAATCCTACCCTATGATAGGACAATCACGGCATAAAGTCAAGGGCATATGCTGAAAGCTTAGCACCAGCCTGGCTTGCAGGAAATCAGCACAGGTTGTAATCATAAACTGGAAACAGCAAAAGCATGAAGCACACAGGTGTGTCAGAGACAGAGCATTCACCAGAAGCTTGATACCATCTTGTTCAACTTCAAGCCCATCAATTAAGCAGAAAGAAATACCTGTTTCACAATTAATAGGCTGTATTACATCAAACTAACTGTCATGGAGAATTGAACTATTTTCCCCACACACTGGAGACTGGGGAGCAAGGTTTCCTGGGCTGAATTTCATTATCTCCCACTTCTTAAATAAAGGAAAAGATCTGGCCAAACTCAGGCCAGGCTCAAAGCACACTGCCTAGAAAAGGTGGAACCCAGGTCTGACCCCACCTGAGTTACTGCCAAGACACAAGGATGGAACCCACTGAAGGATCTGAAGGGAGAGGGCGCCATGGAAAGAAGGGGGTACCATGAAAGAGAGAGTTCTATGTTGCTGGCTGGCATCATGCACACATACATGATCACCTATGCTTCCTATGGGAATTAGGGATTTGGGATGGGGTCTTTATTTCCCTGGTTCTGTTGATTTGGTGTTATCTCAGACATTCCTGTTTTACTTTGGCTCTGGAGGACCATAGCACCTCTACACAAGTTGTGGTACAGCATTTCACAGCCAACCTTGCTCACTGCTATGTTATTTCCAACCAGCATGGAGACATAAATCCAAACTCTTTCCTCTCCAGGCCCTGGGGATGTTTGCTACATGTCAGCCTTGTGGAGATAAAGATTTGCTCTTTTATTAAGCCTGCCTTTAGAAGAATGTGCTAGTCTACACTGTGGCCAAATGGATAAAGTTTATTGTAGGTAATTTCAATTTTCTTTATTAGTTTTTCAATTGACGAGTATATTAGTTTCTTGGGATGTTATAGAAAATGACCACAAACTAGGCAGCCGAACAAATACCAGCATTTATTCTCAGAGCTCCAAGGCTAGGAGGTCTGAAATCAAGGTTTCAGGAAGTTGATTAGGAAGAGGATGTGGGGTAGAATCTGACTCAAGCTAGAGTTACCTGGCGTTTGCCAGTCTGCGATGATACCATTGGCCCCAGGTTTCGTGGCTTCTATTTCTACCTTCATCTTTCCGTGCCTGCATCAGATCTGTTGACTGGGAGACAGCACGAGATTCAAGCCCCAAATTATTCCAGGCTAACACCAATGTAAGATCCTTAAACTTAATTATCTCTGGACACCTGGAAACCCTGTTTCTGCATGCTAGAGTTTAGGACTTGACCTAAGATTCACAGAAATACTGTTCACCCCAGTATGACCAGCAATAGTTGTGCTTTGTCCCTGCGTGATAGGACAGAAGGTAGAAGGATGCTTGCACAATTCTGGCAAGTGCCTCCTGGAAGAAAGTCAAGTTCCTGTGGGATGCTTTCTTTATTTCCCACCACTCACCCAAGGGAGACAGGAAGTAGAAATTGAGTTGGCCAATCCTTCAGAGTCCTTCTGAAGCCATTAACATGGGTGTTTGTGACCCAATGCCACCATCACCTACTGAGGTTTTCCCACAGGCTCTAGTATTAAGAAAACAGGGGCATTCTTTTAAAACTTTATGCATTGAGCAAGTGCAATAATCTATTTGCTAAATTTACACAGATAAGCTTTAGGAAAAAGTAGAAAAATGAAAGGAAAATGGAATAGAAACTAGAAGAAAAAGTGGCTTCAGTCTAAAAATAAAGACCCCCCCACACACACACACACGCAAAACATGGCATTGGTCAGCTTTTCTGATAGGGCCTATCTGTAATACTCTTTCCCCTCCTTTTCAAGTGATTTCTAAGTATCATCTTCACAGAGCTTCTGTTTCTCTAATTTGGCTATCAAGACACCACATGCTTTGCAGTTAACTCATGAAGAAATAAAATCCTTAAATTATAAGTACTGAACATTCAGTGTATGTTAGGAGAGATGAAGGGCTCTGTTGTCATGGCAACAAGGCAGGCTGAACAAGGACAACTCACCCATTCAGCAATTAGCTAGTTCACCAGTTAACTAGGTGAAGGTACCCCCACACAAATTCATTTAAATTCTTCTGTTCCTGTAAGACGTCTTCTATTCCTTGCAGGTGGTTATAATAATGTGCCACCCCCATGCTGCCTTTCATTTAACAGCATCATTAAGATCACAGTGTTGACGCGAATTAAACAAAGCTGTGGTCAGATGTTAATAACCTGATCCAGGAGCACAGACCACAGTGTTGTCTTTTAAATATCCCTTGACCTCAGTGCATAGGAAAGAAGATGCCTGACTCTCTGTTGGGCATTTTCCACTGCATTTTTCTCACTGTGATGCTGATAGCATCATTTCTGAAGCTCATTTTAGAGCACATCAGCTTTGGGGCATAAACATTACCCAGGAAACTCCAGTGACACCATTATTTAAACAGTATCTCTAAAACGAGGGACCCCAGCTTCAGTTATATGTAAGTGTGTTTGGGGGACAGTATTTCAGCATGAGGTACACTGATGGTGGGCTACCACAAGGGCAGAGGCTATGCTAACACAACCATACGGTCACACATCACACCACTGTAGCGAATCGAAGAATTGAAGACCAGGCAGATAGCTGAACTGCAAGAGCCAAGCGTTCATTTAAGGGTGAGATTTTAGGCTCTTTTTCTCTCCCCAAATATGTGGCAGGCACAACATTGCAGTTTTCAGATGTCTTTAGGAAGGTTTGTAGGAATGCCATATCCTGAGCATTCTTGCAGAGTCAGCCCAGAGTAAAGCTGTGAATTAAGTGCAGAGAGGGATTGAAGTGAGGAGGCAGCACACAGGAAGAAGGCAGGAAAAGACACAAAAACCCAAAGACTATGAAAGATGCTCTAAGCACCCACTGAGCAGCACAGGGCCTTGCAGCTATGTTTGACAGGTTCCTGCAAGGACACTGGACCAAGTTTACCATTAGATCCTGTGTTCAAAGTTAGTTCAAGGGTGACATTTCACTAAATTTATTTTCAGTTTTAGTCAAATCTCCAGAGAAGTGTGATGTTGCTGAATGGTGGT
Source organism: Sigmodon hispidus (assembly GCA_004025045.1). Classification (NCBI taxonomy): domain Eukaryota; kingdom Metazoa; phylum Chordata; class Mammalia; order Rodentia; family Cricetidae; genus Sigmodon; species Sigmodon hispidus. The sequence goes on from PVIH01000182.1 coordinate 333,573, forward strand.
ATCATCACCATAGAAAAAAAGAAAGAAAGAAAGAAAGAAAGAAAGAAAGAAAGAAAGAAAGAAAGAAGGAAAGAAAGAAAAGAAGTGACTGCAAAGTCAAGCCTAACTCTGGGGATGGAACTTTGCCATAGCAGAAAGGAGCCTGCTGACCAGGTCCACAATGGTGGCTACTCTTGTTGATTCTCAGACCCTTGAAGAAGTCCACTGTTTGTTCTTCTGGCTACCCCTGCCACAGCACTTAGCTGCACAGATTTGAAAGAACAACTTATCCTTAAGAAATCCTCCAGAAGCCTCAGTCATTCTCCTCTCCAGATGGCTTCTTCACCTAGGTTCCTTCCCCATGTTCTTAGTCTTAAATCCCCTCTTCCCTCATTATTCTTCATATCCAGGCTCTCCTAACACAATCCCAATGGCCTTAGTGCTCCTAGCTAGAGGTGATGCTAAAAAGTCTATTTGGTCTTATGATTTAAATCTTGTTCCACAGAATAGTTTCTGGCATTGAGTAATTTTGGAATGGGAATTGATAAGTAGTTTTTGTCGAACTCTTATTACACTGCATCCATTTCATGCCCAGAGTAAGTCCTTAGAAGAGTTTCTCTCATGCATGATCTGTGCATGGGGAATGAATACACAAGTATCCAGAGTTTGACACATTGAAATTATACCCTGCTCATAATTATGTGTGCTCAAAACACAGCAAATAGAAAAGGGCTTTTCCCTTTTCAGGCAGTTGCTCACACTAACTCACAGGGTTAGGGTTAGGGTTAGGGTTCTTAGCACAACCCTTGAAGGCGGACAATATCAACCAGTACTGTGTATTTTTTTTTCATTTACCAAATATCTACACAAACATGTCAAAATGAGTTCAGTACATTGTCTTTAAATCTACCTGATGGGCAGAAGGGAGATTAGCATCATAGATGACACAGACTGGCCAACCAATGATCATTGAGGCTGGATGGTGGGCATCAGGGGACATTCTACTCCATTCTATTGTTCTTAATAATTTTTAAAATAATTTTTGTAATCAAACTTTATGAAAACACAGCTCTGGGCTAAGATTCACTGCCTTTGTTGAGCAGCTAGTGAGCATATGGTGCACATCAAATTTGTCTCAGTGCAGACATAAGGGTAACCAGAGACGGTGTCTGTTTCCAGGTGTCCACTGGGCATCTATTGATATTATATAGCAGAAACTGAGATATACCCTTAAAGAACATGCTAGGGAGTAATGCTGGATCAGTTTTATTCTGTACATGTCCCAATGGTTGTGTACTCACTTTGTCGTTTTGCACACTTCTGAGTGGTTACATATTCACTTTGTTTTGCTCCACAGCCTTCACTGGATTTGGCCATGTGATGTGTTCATAGTCTAATGAACACTGGTTATGATTTTTGCTGCCATTTGAAACAATAGATTTTTGGAGACTGTATCATATACATTAAGTGAACCCAGACAAAGCCAGCAACCACACATCAGGAGGCTGACATGGAGGACTGTGGTAAGATACAGCATTCACAGTCATAGCTGAATGACCTGAGCTGTTGGAAATCACTTTCCCAACCAGTTATGTGGTAAGCCACTGAGACAGGAAGGACTTGCAAGTCCCAACACACACACCAGGCTGCTAATAAAGGCAGAGAATATTCTAGCCTTATTAAATATGCAAAACGAGAAAATTAAGTGGAGAGAATCTTAACCAAGCAAAGATGTGCCCACTGAATTTCTCATGAATTCAATAGGACTTTATTGCAAAATTGACCATCTCTCTTGGGGACAATGACAAGAAATGCAGTTATGTGGCCAATGGTGTTTCTGCTACATTTCCCACAAGGACAATAAGAGGCTTCCAATATTTTGCTGGTGAAAACTGGGGCGACTTCCAGCTTCCTTTATTCTTCCTTTTGGTTGACATCTCCTCCCTCATCTACTGTATTATCTTTACTCAAAATAATTGATCTGATATGTCATCTCTTTCTTTATGGAATTTTTACACACATTTGTACAATCACATGGATTTTGCATTTGAATCACAAGTAGATAGCATTTGTGGAATGTTCTAGAAGTTTTCTTGACATTATCATATTCTTCCACCTATAGTGATATTATGAAAGAGTATGCTTATTATCTTCAGTTTGCAGAAAGGGAAACTGAGGCCTGAAGAGGTACATAAGATAAGGTGAAGACATATAGTGAAGCAAATAGCACTATCCAAGGTTGACTGAAACTCCCTGTTAGCCACTGCATTTTACTGAAGCTATGTTGACATAATTTGCAGCAGATGTCTTACAGACTTGTACCATGAACTTCAGTCATATGGCAATTAATAGGCTACAAATCCTGAAGGAGTCTTTTCAACCTCCCAGTAGTTCTGTCTAGAATTCCCCCTGAAAGTAAATGGTTTTCACTTTCATGAGGACAGAACAGTGTCTATCAGTCCCTATGTCCCTATGCAGTTGTGGAAGGAGAAGAGCACAGGTGATTAAATTCTGTGCCCTGAGCATTGACAGGTAGTCACTGGAAAATGCTCCTGGAGGTCAGAGCCCACTGTGAGCACCTGTCTAGAAACCTCCAGAATGACTTCACTGGGTGGGGTGGGGGGATGATCTTCCAGCAGAGTTCTGACAGATGAGCTGGGAACTGTCAAGCAAGCAATATGAAGGTGACATTCCAGATATAATACATAAGAAAGGGGTTCCCCAGACTAGAAGGATGGGCTGGGACAGAGCCTGAGGGTCTTGCTCACCCCAAGAGTACAGGCTCTACCCTCTGTGATTAGAGAGGCAGTCAAGACTGTAGTACTGTGTTAAAGCTTGTAAATTCACAGTATTCTAACTTAGCCTGTCATTTTGTTACAGCTTTAAGTACTTGACCTAACAGGGACACATATTTGGTTCTTTGTCCTGCTACAGGTAATTCCAGTGATCAAGTGTCATACACAAGTCACAGTTTTGCTTGTTTAGCATAAATCATATGCATTATACTAAAGTTTGCTCAATGGTCCCTTTCCCTAGTGTTTGGTTATGTTTTTTAGGACATTCTGGACACTCCCCCTGCTGGTTTATCAAACTCATTGATAGAAAGACTGTGTCCAAGGTCATCTTCATGTTAAATATGAATACATTTCAAATTCTTTTGATCTTGCAGGTGCTTGAAACAAATGTAGAATATTTTTTTAAAAAAAATAGCAAAATGCATTGTATTGCCTCCAGTCTGTTGACTCACTGCCGACGATTTGATTTGTGTCAAAGCGGATGCTCTTGGAGCGCATGTTGTTCAGAAGGCATCAAACAAATATTTCTGGATTGGTGGAGTAGTGTTAATTTCAAGCAAGGTTTTATCTGAAGATTAAAGCTAAGAATAATTTTTGTGATCTTCACCTTTCTTTAAAACTGTATCTTAAAGGCATCAAAATCTATTTATTTTGGGAATAGGTCTCCTGTTGGAGTACAGACTGGTCTACACTCACTGCAGAGCCCAAGCTGGCCTTGAACTCAGGATCGACCTATTTCAGCTACCTGGTGCTGGGATCACATAAAGAAACCCCACTCCTGACCTGCCTGAGGTTTCACTGTAACAAAAAACCTCAGTAGTAACAACTATATGTTTGGGCGACCTTTGACCTTCCATAGTTGGTTTACATAAATCTATTTTTTCAACCAAACAAAAAACACTATGTTAGATGTGTTCTTGTTAAAAATGAATTATTCATAGTAGTGCCCACACAAAGGTTGAAAGCTCACATTCTCAGAAACTCATAATTACTTCAAGCCTTCTCTCATATATGCTTACAGTGTGTCTATGCAATCCATATTAGGTACAGATGATTCTTCTTCTATTTGGAGAATGAAGTAGCTGCCCAGAAACCAATTAGAAAGTATTTTCTAAGCAATTACTCTCAGACGACATTGGGCTGAAAGAAAAGAACCTTTGTGTGGAAGAAGCAAAGACACTGGGTATAGAATCTATTTCTACAGTGGTTTCCTGGCTTAGGTCACATGCCAATGCCAGTCATAAAACCCCCTCTGATGCACTTTAACACTGCCATGATGATGTACTTAATGGCAAAGAATGTTCAGACAGGTGGTAAACATTATTTCTGCCTGTGCCTATCTATAAAGCTGTTTCTAAAACCAATCAGCATTTGAATCAGTAGACTGAGTAAAGAGGTTCCCCCCTTCATTCCTTATGAGTAGGTCTCATGCAATCCACGAAGAAACAGAATATGAAGGTAAGATGGATAGAGGAAGGGTAAGTCTATTCATTCCCCACCCTTCACCTCTCTTTTCCTTTACCAGAATACCCACTGTCTTCTGCCCACGAATACCAGAGTTCATGAATCTTGGAGCTACATCATAATTACCCACACCCCACTTCCCACTCTCCTGTTCATAAGCACTCCGATTGGGGCTAAATGACACTCCGAAGCTTCTCTTGTTTCCACCGGCCAATTAGAAGCTATTCATTTCAACCCTGGCTAATCCCCACTGTAAGGTATTCTTGGTTGTTAACTATACCTGGAATTAACTAAATCCTAAATGGCTGAACACACCTTGTGAGGGATGTTTTTCTTAATGAAATCATTTGAAGTGGGAAGACCCAATTTTAATTCAGATCTTTGAGCTTGGAAGATAAACCTTTAATCTAGATCTTTGAGGTACAAAGACAAACCTTTAACCCAGATTTAATCTGGACCATGCCTTTTGCTGGATGCCTATGTGCACTTGAGGGGGTTTTATGACTGGCATTGGCATGTGACCTAAGCCAGGAAACCACTGTAGAAAGGACATGAAAGAAATAAGCCCTTTCTCTCTACCAGCCTGCTATTGTTCTCAATAGCAAACTCATTCCTTCACTGGCATTAGTGCCTACTGCTTCAAGATTCTGGTGTGCACTGAAGATTAGGAGACTAGCTGAAGCATCCAGCATCATGAACAGAGCAACTACTACATTCTTGGACCACTGGACCTTCATAGAAAACCATCATTGGATTAGTTGGACCTGTAAGTCATTCTAATAGATCCCCCTTGGCTATACAAAGAGAGAGATTTATTTTAAAAGTTTTGTTGTTCTGGAGGACCTTGACTAATACCAATACTATGTTTTAGGTAAGAAGAATGAATTTCAATAAAAGTAAATTACCCATATCAGAGTAACTGGTAGGTAGCACATGAACAATAAGAATGTACATACTATCGTCTTCTATACATGAGTTGTTCTGGAAAACATGAAAGATACAAAAGAACAGCCAGCCAGCAGTAGGGTACATAAAATGGCTTTCATGTTATATTCAGTAGAGAGGCCTGCCTTGAATAAGACATGAATACACCGATACTTCATATATGAATTTAAATATCCAAGTGCTAGTTCCTATGTATGCAACTTAATGGTATCTAGTGATGGGATGGAGAGACTATCAGAGCTCAGCAGTGTCAGGAAGGGCTTAGTGAGAACACTGCTGGCCAGTAGGTAGGAGCAGCTCAGAAACAGGACAAAGAGGTAGAGGGCAGCCAACATCCTGAGCAGATATTTAGTTACCCAATTTGGGGAATAAATATAGACACTATTAAAACTAACACCCACATCTTCTTTCTTCCTGGAAAAACACAGCTATTTCTACTTACTGCTTTTCTTTCTTTTTTCAATTACACTGTGTGTGTGTGCATGTGTATACATGTGTGCATATGCACATACATGCGAGGGTATAAGTGTGGAGGTCAAAGGACAATGTACAGGAATTATTTCTTTCCACCATGTGGGATTTGAGGAGCAAACTGAGATGGTCAACCTTGGCAGTGACCTCCTCTACCAGATGAACCGTCTCATTAGCTTGATGTCTTGTTTCATGTTATCAGACATTTGATGTCAATTTGTAATAAAAATTAAAGAAGAACCTTATGAAAAGTTTGAAGGGCAAGATAATATTTTATAGAGTTGGTTAATATTTTGGTAATCTAAAATATTTTAATTTAAATTTTAGTAGAAAATTTAAAGTTAGGATATATAGAATAATTGATTTTTCTTTATATAAATTACACACTTATCTTCAAATACCCTCAGAACATTACTGATAAATTAGATAAATAGAATGCCATAAAAGAACCATTTGAGGCAAATGAATGCACACAAAGACGCACACAGACAAACACACGTACATACACACACACACCTGCACACATATACACATGCACACACAAAGTTTAGATCTATGTGACTGTCAATATGAAAGAATAGCTATAAAAGTGTCAGCCACACTGTGTGCACCAGGAGGCAGGGAGTGATAGAAACATCTGGAGACTTTGCAAATGTCTTTTACAGGCTTCCAAGAAACTGGACTAGTATGTTCCTCCACAGTTAAGTGTTCCCTAATCAGGCTTAAGTTACTCTTTAAATAGTTTATCAAAAAGTTACTAATATGATAAATAGCATGTTGGTAGATGTTGTTATTTCTGCTACAAGCTTATCTTAGAATCTTCAAAGTATGAAAAGTTTTTTCTGTAGGAAAAATTTCCATGTCTATAGAAGTAGTTTTATCAGAAACCGATATGTCACTTTCTCTAATATTTCTATAGAACTAGTTTTGTCAGGCTGACATGTGATACAATAGGATAATAAATAAAAAACACAGTAAACACTGAAGCTTAAGCACACAATTCATTGACAAAATGACCAATGAATAATGCCACATGCTGATGAGAGAGCTCCTGGCCATGCAGTAAATAAAATGTGATGTTGGATGGGCAGAATGAGGCCTTCAGAAAGCCCAAGGCTCAATCCAAGTTTCTACAGTGTAAGAACGGATACACAAAGGGAGGTGGAGAAACATTTTAGAAAAATGAATTCCATTAGGAAAACAAAAATATAATTGTTTTGTGAGTGTGTTTCCTTAGATTTCCATGAGTTCTTAGACATGAAACTAAAAGTATTTGCAACAAAAACAAAAAATCAAACTATTCTTAAAATCTGAAATGATTGTTTATCTAAGGAGACCATTAAAAAAGCAAAGAAGAATCTGTCACAGCCAACATCTGAAAGCCCTTTCCCAGGCTTCTTTGTTGAACACTTGTTCCCCACCTCGTGGGGCTCCTGTAGAAGGCTCAAGAGAGGAGGCCTCACTGAAGAAAGCAGGTCACTGGGAGCTTTCAGGGCTATTCCTAGTCTATTGTCTCGTCCTCTGTTCCCTGTCTGGTCAACGACCATCCCACTCCAGGCTCCTACTGCCATGATATGCTGCCCACGTCTCCAACACTGTGATCAAATATCCTCTCATGGGTTTTCTCCTCAACAGGGAAAGTGAACACAGGACAACCTAAATGTTAGCAAATTATATATCTGATATTGGTATCTAGACTATATATAGAATTCTTATACACACACACACCCAAAAATGACCCATTGGAAAATGGACAAAAGATTTACAATAGTCTTTGTTTTTAAAAAATGAAGAAATGACCAAGAAACACTTGAGAAGACATCCAATCCCTAGATCCACTGATGACACAGAGATCAAAGCACAATAACACAGCCCTCCTCCAGAATGCTGCTAAAATCAAAGAGAGGTAGGGAAGAACGTGGAACTGCCGCATCTCCCACACTCTCCTAGTTAGAACAGTCATCTGGGAAAGTGGGGCGGGGGGTGTCAGGTCCACAGATAATTAAATGAAAACTCACCCTGGGCCATAGTAATGCAACTCCTGAGTACATTCTCAAGAGAAGTAGACGTATTTATTACATATGCCTTCATGATGCATGGGATGTTCTTAGGGAAATTACTCAAAAATAGTCAAAAAGTGAAAAAAGAAAAAAAAAAACCTGATCATTTATCCTGATTGATGAACTAGGAAGGAACTAGCAGTTTAGATGTGTGTAAAATAAAGAAAAATGAAGGTTGAGGAATGCTGTAACATGTGGGCTCTAAGACACTGGCTAAGTGAAAGACACTTATGGAAGGGATTTACAGGCACATGACTCCACATGAGTGGAGCACCCAGTTTGTGCAGAATCACAGAGACAGATGTGTGGCTGTTCACTGCCAGGGCACAGGATCTGAAAGGTGATGGCAGACAGGTACAAGTTTTTTTTCTCTAGGCTAAGAAATTTGTATGGAGTGTGAAATACACATCAGTATAAATGTTACAAATTCCCTCCCCCAACAAAACAGACAAAGAATAAAAAAGCCCCAACAATAATCTGGAAAGGGCTGGTTGCTTCAGTGGCTGGTGAACACATACAGAGACAGACATGAAACTAGTCTCACTCACAGTGAGATTCTGTTATACAGGTTGGATTCCAGTTACACCAACTGATTTTGGCAAAGGTACAAATTCTTTCTAAGTCTCGGTTTACCACTTTTGGTACAAAAAATATGAAGTAACAGTTGTATAAAGTAAATTACAATGAAAAGCAGCATGTTTTCAACTTGTATTAGAGACTTGGGTGGCCTGATGTCAGTGACCGGCACTGTCCCCTGGCAATCATAGATGGGTGCAGGATGTCAGCTGCTTCTGAAGGAGAGGCAGATGCTATGTCAGCAGCAACCTTATGGGTCAGATCCAGGAGGGCAGGGGTAGGTCCAGAACAGAGACAGGAATCTTAGTGCTAGCAAATGTTACACAGAAACAGGAAGTGGGTTTACATACTAAGACATGAAACCTCCTAGTTTCTGCCCCTCTGAACTGTGAGGCAATGGGACCCTCCTGTCTGCTATGAAGACTAAGTAAGATGTGTGGAGATAATTGGGAAGAGCTAGGGTTAGGTATTTTTTTAATTACCCATAGAAAGTAGAAAAGAGTTCTGTCTTGGTGTTACTATGCACCAAAGGCTGTTCATCGATATGAATACCCTCTAAAAATCTCCTTGACCCAAATTAAATTGAGCTCAGGGGTACATGAAGGTGAGAAATGGACCCCTGGAAGATTTCCAAGGTCTTTCAGTTTCCTAGCCAGGTACATAGCAGCAATTTGGAAAGGATCCTGAAAAAAAATGCTTCATTGGGTAATTAAAACATAAAAACAGCATACAAACAATTTTGCCTCTGTATTATTAATTACCTTTTGGGACTGAAATAAAACAAAACAAATTACCCCTGCTGAGCAGTGTGATAACCAGAGACAGCACCAGACGAGCTAAGCCTGTTCTGTGCCAGAGACAAATGGGGCTTGCCCTGTGCCAGAGATAAATTGGACAGGCTCATCTCCCACTAGAAATAGCTCTCGACATACAAATGCAGGCTTTGAGTACTCAATAGCGTAGGTGCATGCAAACATGCCTGCCATGCTCGAACACAGGAGTACTGCATGTCACATCCACATTTGGGCTTCTGAGAAACTATTTGAAAGGTAATTTGATGCTGGTTAGGGAAAGAAAAATTCTCTCTTATCTAAATAAACATTTTCTGGAGTTACTGAAGTAAATCCCTATCAATAGCTTGTAATTATGTTCTCTGGAAGAAGCACTCTGATAGGCAAGAGTCTCTAAGAGGATAGGAAATAACTTCCTCTCTCCTGAATCTGAATCATGCAAACTGTCATTGCCCCTGCTGTCAGAGCCCAGGCCCTCAATAGAGAGTGAGCACATGGTGGAATGATCCACATCGCTAAGCATTTCTTACAAGCTGGAGGCAAATGGCTGGATGTGATAGCAGGAGACATGTACCCAGCCAAATAGAGGATGCCACTCCAGAATGAGCCTCATAAAATGTGGGGCAAAGCCTGCATGCCTAAGCACATTTGTCAAAGGTGCCTGGCATATCTTCAGCCCAAGTAGTCTACCCTCAGGAGCTGTGGATAAGCTTCTATTTCACTTACTAAATGCAGAGCATTTTTAGGTTCTTTGTAAATGAGACAAAGATTTCAGGATTCTCTAAGGCACTATGAATTCTAGTTTTCCTGTTTTGGCAAAAGACAGCTTTGCTTCACAAGCTTCAGCACCCTTATGTTGCCCAGGAAGAAATATGGAGATTTCCAAAATCTCTCCAGGGCAAATATCTCCACGGCTTTACCTCCATCAAGGCTGATTCAGACAGGACACAGCAGCGTTTGACACTATAATTTGTGTAGAAATAACCAACCCCTTTTCATCTATTAAGAAAAACCGAGGAGCTCCTAATCTGGAGAGAAAAGTCATGCTAATTTCAGTTTAAGTGCTGCAGGCAAAGATCTTTGATCTGGTTCTGAGTTTCAGACCATGGACCTGGCACAATGAGATGTACAGACAAGAGAGAGTCTTTGAGGCAGATACACCCCAGATCCCTCCTCTTTCTCCCCACCACAGGGTAATAATTATGACAGAGGGATTGAAACCTAAAGGAAAACCAGAGAATTAGTGTAAGACAGTGTACTGGCATTTGCAGTAATATCTAAGCCAAGTTTTCCCACAGAAAGTGAAAATGAAGGAGAGAAGACTCAGGAAAAACAGAAAAGCTTGCAATAAGGCCTGGAAAGAACATTACAGGTGGTGGAGAAGACTATTAAAGAAGACAAACAAACATGGAGAAGTGGATTTGCCAAGCAGCAGCTAGGGACTGATCTAGGGTTGAAATAAGAAGTGAATAGATCCAGTTTTAACAGGTATTATGGGATGGTTACCATACTCTAGGTTTGAGTCAGGATACAGACACTGTCAGGAGCTCAGGGGAAAGCTGAAGAATGTTAGATGTGAGCAGTATGATTGGCCAATTAGGTGATGTTTGAAGAAATACTTTTTAGTGAGGCTGGCTAGCAACTCTTCAGCTTTTTTCCTCTTTACTGGGGTTTCCCCAGACTGAAAATAGCAAACTAACCAACAGCCACATTTACCCAGAGATACAGCCAATGAACTGGGCTAGAAACTTGGTGTGTTCGGAAAATGATTTTCTTGCTCTTTGTCTTTTTCCAGCACCTTGGAAAGCACCCGAAGCAGCACAGAATCTGAGTACTCAGTTTTAGAAAGAAAATGAGGGCATGAATGAACGTCTAACCCACGATGGTTTTTGACATTCTGACAGGGAAAGGAGACCAAAGGGCAGAGAGAACTGTGTATCAGGGATGTGTCATGATGAAAGTGTGCAAGCCTTGCCCTGGCGATAAGCTGAGGTGTAGTGAGGATGCTTTAGATGGAAATGATGAACTTTGGGTAATCTTCCTCACAGGCACTGTAGGTCCTGTGATAAGGGGGAGGGTAGGACAGAGGAGACAATGGAAAACCATGAGCATGGCACATGGCTTGTGGAAGACATCTGGGAGGATTAGATAAAAGCTTAAAGAATGGAGGGAGTGCAGGCCATGAGACCAGATATAAATTACATGGGTACGTTTGCACTCTATAAAGCAGAAAAGGAAAAGAACTCCTAGTAGGGCTAAAAGGGCTTAGAGAAAAGATGTGGTCTTCCTCCAAAGTGAGCTGAACTATGGAACCCATAGAAACAATGTATCACAGTGATCATTTCTTGAGTGCCTATTGTATCCCAGGTGTTGAACATAACATTACTGTGAGCTTGGCTAAGTTGGCCAGGGAACTATCAATCATTATCATTTTCCCCCCAAATGAACAGACAGGCTTTCTAAGTTGATGTTTAGCCTGCCTGGTCATAAGCTGATAGTATAATCAGCATGCACACATGAAGTATTCCCTCTTAACTAAATAGGCTGGAGAAAGAAATGCAGAAATGCAGAGCCCGGGGTGAGAATTGTAATTTACAAGTGTTTATGTGCCTTTGATTACTAGCATGAACACCATAGCTTCTCAGAAAGATTCTGTGAATTCTGCTGACTTGGTCACTGACAGAGCAGAGCTGTGCTGGGCTCCTCAAAGGGGGAGTGTATCGGCCAGGATTAGTCAGCATGGGCCATTGCTTTCCCCTTCAGCTCAGACACAAGGCACAAAGAGGCTGTGACAAGCAGTCTCTGCTCCTCAGCCTGGGAGTTAGCTGCAAGGAACTTGCCAGAGGTGGCCTAGACATGCATGAATGAGCAAAGCAATACAAATCATAAAGAAAAGGCAGACTTGGCTCAGGAGTTAAAGGTACACAAACTGTTATCCTCAGATTTATCAGAAAAGGAAAGCATCCACAAACAGACACCCACTGCCTCCATTTCCAGTGAGCGTCCATTTTATGACACGTAGTTCAAGCTAGTTTCATTGAAAAGTTGCATAAGAAGCATGTTTTTCTGTTTCACACTTAAATAAATTGTTAGTGCTGCTCACAGCTCCTGATCCAATCACAGGTATGCATGTGATGGATTTCCGGACTTTTCTATTGTGTTAAGAGGCACAGGGATCAGAAACTGGCACTGGAGTTAGGCTGTGGCTGCTGTAAAGCATTGACCTCTTCCATTAAGACAGTGGCTAATTCCCTCCAGGTCCATTTTAGTGAGGGGTTTGAAATAGACTTGTAATGCTACCATTTATTTCCTTTACCCCTTCAGTGAAATCCTTTCCTACTTGGCATCCCTAAATGAGCAAGTGGGATTGATGTTCATAATGTTCCCCACCATCTAATTCTGCCCACGGTGTGGCAAAAGGCCTCACATGCTACAGTATGTTGCAGGAGACCTCAGGTTTTGGTGCACAAAACCCACATTTCTACAGTTGAAAATCAAGCAGATGTGGGGTGACTGACAGAATCTGGTGTAAGCATGCCCAGGCTGTGACTTAACTTCTTTCTAGAAGAAGTCTTCTAAAAAGTTCTAGACTCTAAGTTTCTTGAAGCTAAATTCCTATCTTGTTTATTTTTGTACTGAGAGGCCTATGGCACAATGCAGAAAACTCACAAGCATTTGTATTATAGAAGTAGAACCTAACTGTTGATATAAATAAAAGTGATGCTTGTGATTGGAAAAGTACAGCTGGTCTCTAACTTTTACAGCATCATTGCACTGCACATGGGAGCGAGTAGGTCACCTTGGAAACCCAGACTGCTTTTAGGAAGCCTGGAAAGACACTGAAGTGTTGTTTGTTTGTTTTTCTTACCATCTATATGCTTTATGCATTCCAATTTCCAATTAATGTTTTCTTTCTTTAGTAAATTATTTAAAGCACACTATGGTATCAGGGAAAATGTTAAATATCCTTAAAACCATAACAACTGTTGCAAAAAACTCAGTAAATCCTTGAAAGTTAGGGCTTTGGTTAATTTTATTTATCTTACATCAGCATGCTGTAACTTTCTTGAAATCTAGAAATTCTTTAAACAGAATTTTATTTTAAAAAATCTTCTTCCTATTCATATAACATATTTTGATAATATTCTTCCCCTCCCTCTACTCCTCTCAGATTACCCCTCTCCATACAACTTCATGTTCTCTTTCTCCAAAAGATAAAACCAGAAAATAGAAATAGACAAACAAAATAATAATAATGATAGAGAAAAGCAATAAACCAAAAAATATACAGAAACAGAAACAAAACAAGGCAGTCCAAGTATCTGTTGTCTTGGACAGAGACTCCCAGGAAAGGTCCTGCCTTGGAGTGATGTTGATAATCTAAGGACAGTTCTCCAAGGGGACTCAGCAATTGTAACACAATTGCATTTCTTCATGTGATTCTGTAGGGCTTGTCTCCAATTCCACAGGAAATAAAGCATATTTTTATGTTATTAAATATTTTAAGTATGAACCTCATGTTTCATGTAAAAATAGAATAAAGATTGTTTTCTCCTCCATAATAATATTAAATGTAAGTTATCTCCAGGTATGCTTCTCCATTTGAGTGTGGTATTCTTGCTATAAAAAGCGATAATCATATTATTTCAAATTCGGATTTATATAAATACATCATAATTTACTTTCAAGGAAAAAAAGCTGGGGCACAGCACAACAGAAAAATATTTGTCTAATGTGAACAAGATGTCTGTGTGTGTGTGTGTGTGTGTGTGTGAGAGAGAGAGAGAGAGAGAGAGAGAGAGAGAGAGAGAGAGAGAGAGAGAGAATCAACCTAGTTGGTTTTTGTAGTTTGCTACTGTAATTCAATAATTGCCCAGTGCTGAGGTGGTTGAAATTTTCTTCTGAATTTTTATATTTAAATTTTTACATCACTGCTTACAAGAGAGCAGAGGCAATTTGTAATGCTAGCAATTTCTCAGACGGTGAATATTAAAATCTACTTTTGTATTTCGAGGGTTATTTCTAATTACATGCATATTTGCTGATCCATCTGCCTACTACATAGATGTCTGTGGTTATATATGCTTGAGTGATTATTGAAAATTAAATAACATCATAAACAGTCAAATTAATTTCTTTGAGTGTACCAAAAGCAGGAAGCTTACCCTAAGATAAAATATCATTTGCCTCAGCAAACAGGCAGACAAGCTTTCTTTATTCCTCACTGAATTTGTCACTTTTTACTTGATAGAGTTAAAAAAAGAAAACCTTGAAATTTGAAAAGGCTGTTCCCAAAGTACATTATGAACAACAGCACACTATGGCTGGGTAAGCAATTTAAGACTTTAGTCTAAGGGTATTTCACTGTCAAAACAACAAGCCCATCTCCTGTAATAATACAACCAAGGACAGTTATTTCAGTAAGAAATGGTTTCCATGAGAATTATATGGTACACAGAACCATAAAGGAAGACTTCTAAGTTGTCTCCTATGTCTGCAATAGCAACAGTCATTGTAAACTATGGAGAGTTAGACTGCGGGGCTTAAAAAGAGTGTGTTTATCCAGACTATACAGCAAGATTAAAAAACAGCTTGTCGATGAGAAACTTTCAAAGCAAATACACCAGTATATACTTCACAGATGTATGTATTCACAAATAGTTGTATCAAAGCACACACACCCACACAGAGGGAGGGAGAGAGAGAGAGACAGAGACAGAGACAGACAGACAGACAGACAGACAGACAGACAGACAAATGTGCACACAGCCTTGGGGCTCTGCTAGCCATAGAAAGTACAATTAATAAAAACAGAGGTTAGTTGAAGATGTAGTTTAGTGGTAGATTGTTTGACTGTTATGCATATGGCATTAGGTTCAATCTCTACTACAACACAAACATATACCAAAAAATTCAGAATGTCATGTGTTGACAGGTATAAGCACTTTGAGTTTCAAGTTCACCTGGCTCTTAGAAGTTCAGTCTAGAAATAGAGTCATATTCAAAGAATGAAACTGTGACAATTCCCTAGTGAAGCGCCTGAAGTCCAAGCCAGAGGTATTCCAGCCGTAAGAAGGGTAGACACAAGTACTGGTTCACAGAGAAGTGGTCCTTCAAAGACTGAGTGTGTCTTGGGAACCAAAGAAGCAATCAGCTGGAAAGTCCAGATGTTTCCAGGACAGGTTTGAGAGGGCATAAGGGGACTCAGAAGTAGCTGCCCTCAGGGCACTCTGTAGCTGGGGCCAAAGACAATGTCTTTTTTATTTATCCAGGGTCCTACACACTCTGGCTTCACTGTGAATACCTCACTGTCTACAGAGGCATCACCAGTTCTGGAAGCCATGCTTTACATTTTAACCTAAGTTCTCCTTCACTGGTTATGAAAAAAAAAAAGAGGCAGGAACAGACTCATGCAAGAAAACCCCACATTCTAGAGATCTAAGTTAGACTCTTGATCTTCTATTTGCTGCCTTTGTGGTCTTGGGCAAGTTCCTTAACCTGAGTTAATATCTTGCTGATCAAATTAACACTGTGATGAGAATCAGGACAGATATTGTAGGTAAAGTGCTTATCAAGGCATCTCCCTTGTGACTCTTCCCCAGACATGCTGCTCTGTCTACCTCTTTGAGCCTCTCTTAGAATACATTTCTATCATATGTACATATGTATACACACACACTCACACACACATATACATACTCACACACACACACAGAGTAACCTGGAAATTGAAAAGGTAGTGCTAAGTGGGAAGGTTATAAAACCCAAGCAGGCCACTTTCTTATGTTCTCCCTCCCGTGGTTGCAGATGCTCTCTTGTTAAAGATGCTGTGCCCTACACACTGAGAGGAACAGTGACAAATCACATCTCAGAGCTTTCTAAATCCTCCCAGTTGACTGCAGTTGGGTCACTGATGGTACAGATGTCTTTGCAAAGCTGACTTGACTCTATCAGCCTCAACACAAACAAACAAATGGACAAAAAGTGCACAAAGTTTTCATTGCTTAAAGGTCCTGTGTATCTGTCATAAGTTTGCTAAGTAAAATCTGTGTGTTTATTATATTAACTTGTATTATTGTCTAGACCCTGGCTATAAGCCTTGTAATCTTGAGGAACATGTGGTATTGTATCCTTATACATTTCACCTCTAGAACCCTCATGTGTGGCTTCAGCTTCTGTCCACTTTCATGGATGCCTCCCTAACCTTCCCCTCACATTGCAGCATCAGACCCCAGTTACCTCTGAATGCCATTTCATCTCAGACCCCAAATAACACCTTACTGAATTATCCATGGTGACTAGACAGTGCTGGTACCAGGAGCAAAAAATTCATTTAATCTCTGTGAAGTGATAAGTGAGTGGGGAAGTGGCTCTCCTCTTCTTAACTACTACAGTAACTACCACCCACGACCATGCTGGACTCAATAGCATCTAGATGTATGCTGCTGTTGTCCTGCATGCATACAGATGTTTGTCTAAAAACAGTATTTGGAAGCATGGCTAGTGAGACAGAAAGAGCTTGGCATACCAGCATGAGGCCTTGCATTGTGATCTCCAGCACTCATATAAGAGATCAGTGCTACTGAGGCTGCAGGTCCTGGAGGACCCCAGGGCTCAGCTGGTCAGTCAAACATACTGGATTGGTGAGCTCAAGGATCAGTGAGAGACCCTATCTCAAAAACTAGAGTGGAGAGTGAGTGAGAAAGACTCACACTGACCTCTGACCTCCTCATGCATATAAAAACACATGCACATACACATAAACACACACACATATACACACAGAGAAAATCACATACAGTGGTAGCACTATTCCTTTAATGTGAACATACCCTGTTGCAAACCTATTAAATGTATCAAATCAGGCTAATAACTTTGTTGTGTCAAACACTGTGCATGTTGATGGTTTCCTTTTCTGAAAAGTAGAATAATGTGAGATTTCTTTTTATATGCTATAAATATAATCAATTGATAATGAGACTGTTTTGGCCTATGGCAAGGTATCTTAAAAGCAGGCAAAAATCCAAACGTAGATACAAAAAGAAAAAAAAAAGATAAAGTCACTAAAGACAGGATCCAGCCACCCAAAAAACATGATATAAAAAAAAAAATAAGCCATGGGCCATGTGGCAAAACAAATTAATAAAAATAAGTTAAATTAATATACAAAAACTAACAATATGCTTAAGCCATAGGTCAAACAACATATAATTAATATAAAGTTCTAAGTCACTTTTAAGAGACTAATCAGTGACAGACAAGTCCAAACCATAAGACTAAACCAAGCCAAAAACTAATACAACAATGGAGCCCACCTAAGTTCTGAATTATTTCAATTTTATGTTTATATTGAAAGGAATTTCAAATGTACCTTATATCCATCACATGCAAATATAGTATGCAGGCACACCGATAATATAAACTATTCTACACATCTCAGTTGTCAAAAGCAATGTCCTAGCCCTACCCTCCCAAGGAAAAATGGGTTTTAACAGAAAAGTGTACACGTGCTGCCTAACACCTCCAGAGACTCACATGCAGTTGTGCCAGGAAACATCAGCCTGAAAACTGTAAAGAAGAATGCACCCATGTGAATACTTGTACACACACATACACACACACACACACACACACACACACACACACACACACACGCAGAGAGTTTTTCTTTTTTTTTTTTTTTTTTTTTTTTTTTTTTTTTTAAGAAAAAGCATGGCCACTAGGTGAGAGGAACAATGTGACTCCATGGTCTGGCTTTCTCTTGGCAAGAATCCTGGGAAATAAGCTGCCAATTGCTGCCAGCTGCTGCCAAGGACCAGGAATGTTGTGTTTCAATTGCTGGCAATGGCCACCTATTGTTTGTGAATTTCTGTCTCAATAGGGACTCTGCAGAGATGGGACCCTGGGCAGCAGGAAGGGACAGGTCAGTACTTGCTGTGGTCATCACTGTCTGGGCAGATGGTACACACGGGAGAAGCTTAGGTAGGAAAGGACATCGGCTCTTAAGGCCTAGCTTATACTTATATTGGCAGATGGCTATTTCTACTGAAATATGAATCATAAAATAAATCTAATAATTATATCTAACTATTGAATGTTCACAGCCAACAGCTTGCTGGTCCTTCTCTCTTGGCAGATAGTCTCTGTTTAAGCTAGGTGGCAAGACAATTCACAGTAGCCCATAGAACTTGAAAAATGATCCCTTTAGGAAATTTGTGCTAGGGAAATGTAAATGCAGATGTCTTCATGCCGCTTTACTGCCTCATTCACACAGTCAGCGGCTGAGTCCCTAATAAAGTGATTTGGCACAGTAGGAGGATTTTCAGTTTTGAAGGTCTTCCTCTTTTCTGGGCAGTTTTGCAATACTCTGGAAACTGCAGGACACCAGCACCATGATGCGAACTTGTATTTATAGATCTTTGTCTGAGACTTGTGTCTGAAACTCCCTGAGCACCAGCAACTTTATCTATAGAGAAGTTACTCTCTCTTCTTGCTTGATGGAAAGACATGCAGTGACGGTGCCTATGTGAGTGAGCCTGAGCCTTATTACTTTGAAAAATGGTCTGTCCTATGAGCCACAGACAGCTGCTGAGAGAGAAAGAATTAGCCTCACCCAGGGATGAGCCCCTTAATTGGTTAGCCAATACAAAATGATCATCCCTGAAAAAAGATATACACAAATAACAAAAATAGACTCAGCAGGTTGTATTTATAAATTAGTGCATCCCTATCCATATACCTGTGTATAACAATAATAATCAAGGAACATGAGACTATTGGTTTGAGATGGGAGGAGGGCAAGGCCTAGAGGAAGGGCACATGAAGGGGTAGAAGGCAGAGAGGGGAGAGTAGAAGTCTTCTCTTTATATTCTGATTAAAATGTATTTTCTAAACACATCTAACTGTCATGTACAATTCTTTCCATGCTATTTGTTAGATGATACCACATAATCTGGCATCAATGAATTTAGTATTGGGTTCTAACCATGGCAGTTCAAGTGAGGGTCTCTAACTAGTTAGATTCCAGGTGAGGTTCTCCAACTAGTTAGATTCCAGGTGAGGGTCTCCAACTAGTTAGATTCCAGGTGAGGGTCTCCAACTAGTTAGATTCCAGGTGAGGGTCTCCAACTAGTTAGATTCCAGGTGAGGGTCTCCAACTAGTTAGATACCTGAACCATTTTCTTCAGTAATCCTTTAGGAATAATGACACCACCCTTCACACTTCAAGTGTGATTCTGAAAATTAAAAGTGGATTCTGTGTACACTTGGAAGAGACACTGAGGAGTGCTTGGTTCTCCCCATCACTGTCCTGCACCTAACACTCTGTAACCTCCTCTGCCACCATCTCAATCCTGACCCTACTCTGCTGGGCTCTGTTATTAAAGGAGACATTTTTAACAGGAGTTTTGCTTTGAGGTATTCTAAGCAGAGCAGACATTTTATGTGTGCAGTATATGTATTCTCTCCCCCAACCTTCCTCTCTCTCTCTCTCTCTTTCTCCGTCTCTCCCTTTCTGTCTCTGTCTCTCTGTCTCTGTGTGTGTGTGTGTGCATGTGCACACATGTGCATACTATGGACACATATCATGCTTGTACAGGACAGAAGTCAGAGTTAGTGTCTTGCTTGATTCATCTCCACTTTGTCTGGATGCTTTCACTGAAGCTGACATTGAACAGTGCTCTGTGATTGGCTAGACTGTCTAGACAGTGAGCTCCAGTGATTTGTGGTTCTAAGCTCCCTTGGCAGTAGGATTTTTGACATGAACACTGGGGTGCTGAGCTCAGGTCCTCATGTTTGCATGGCAGGTACTTTTCCTCCAAGCCGTATCCTCAGCCCCTGATTGATATATCCTAACAACAACTAGATCTCCAGATTGTTACCCTAAATATAGGGTATTGTTTGTCCTAAAATAAAATGTACTGGTCATAGGTACAAAGACTCAAAAAATAATACAAGTCTGAGAAAGTGGGTATCTGCTAACAGGTCTTACTGTCCCACAAAGAGACAGTGGTGACATTTTTAGGCACTTAGAAGTATTCTGCCTTTAGGTCCAAGTAATGTAGAACCATGCATTCAGCAGGTTTCCATTTTAAACAAATGACTTAGTATACAAAAGAGAAGAGACTACAGGCTCAGTGCACAGCTCCATGGTTAGCACTGTTGGCCAATAAAAACCATCAAGACCTGCTTCTGCTTTCTTCCTAAATCCCAACTTTCAGGCCAACTAGTATTTGAATAAAGGAAACTCTTTGGTTTAAATGGTATTGAAGGTAGTGTCCTTTATGAAAGGAGAATTTTCACCCCTTTCTTCTTTCCTTCTCTCCGGGGTCTTCTTTTCACAGAACTCTTACTGAGATGATTCATGGAATTTGTCTTGGAGGTTTCCAGGGAAACCTAGCTCAACATCTAGAGTCCGCGTCATTTACACAAACTAATCTTAAAAATTATACAGACTTTTGAAATTGTTCTAAGGACCCTAAATTTTAAAAGATCTTTACTGTCAGCTTCCATAAAAGACCTGGGTTTCTTCATGTTGAAGCAGATTCATTCTGTTAATATCCGTAGTGTGTTGTTCTTTTTATCATAGGAAGGAGAGAGAAAGATCGAGAATTGCAAAGGCCACCCAAGAATGTCCTGGCATTTAAACAGAACTGCAGTAAAAGAGATGCTCAGAGAATCACAGGAGACCACATTCTCTGGAAAATAATGGTCCAGGACCTAGAGGGCTCAAATTCAGTTTTGTGATGGGTGGGCAAAGCCCTAATATGACAATAAAATGTACCCACTGAGGACTCCAGAGAAACAAAGGAGGCTCTGGGAACCCATGCAAAACAAAGACCACAGAGAAGCAACAGATATAATCAGTAAGTTCAGGTTCTGGTGATCCAAACACATGTGTCTCCCTGGAAAGTTTCCTGGCTTTAGCGACCCTGAATTCTTTTGTTTGTTTGTTTGGTTTTTGTTTTGTTCTAGTTTTTGAGACAAAATTTCTCTGTATAGCCTTCGCTGTCCTAAAAGTAGCTATGTAGACCAGGCTGGCCATGAACTCACATAGATCCATCTATGAGTGATGGGATTAAAGGTGCGCACCCATCACTGTCTGGCCATAATTCTCCTTTATAAACTGGTGCCTCAGAAATACTAGCATCCCTCTAAGATGTCATCTGGAACAAATATTGCACAAATCAATGGATCTAACCAACACTGTCCCCTTCATTGTAGCCACCAAGGAGACTGCTCTTCCCATACAGGGCAGAAGGGCCCCAAGTCATATGTCTTCCCAAGGGTCAGAAGCCCAGAAGTCCTAGGAGATGATGTTCTCCACGGACCCTATATATACCACTGAAGCTCAGATTCTAAACTAGGCTCTAACTTCTGAGCTGCTGGACTCCTCTGCTCAAATGACAACCTGTCCCAATTCTTTCTGGTCTTTCCAGGTCCATTTGCCTTGGAATAGGCCATACCTTCCCAGTACAGGAGGATAATGGTTAGTCAACCATAGATCTGTATGGGAGAGAGAGGGTAGAGCTGAACAGCTGACCTCAGGCAGATAGCACAGGGTAAGAAGAGGACTTGAGTGGGGTGTGGGGTAGGTGGGACCTCCTCTGCCCTGTGATGCTTCCTTCTTTCTCTCTGAGGTCTGGAAGAAATCTAACTTCAAGCTGGCTTTTCAGGTTTGAATATCTGTCAACATTAGCACTGGAGTGGGCCTGACCAACAGCTCCTTAGTTGGCCTCCCTACCTCTCCCCACTTTATCCTTGCAGAGATGATGTCTTTCCATTTCTTTGATCCCAGACCTCTGAGTGCTAAAGCTGCAAGCATTTTGTACTTAGCTGGCATAAATACTGCTTCTTTCGGGAGTGAACTAATGCAGAGAGTCATCAGAAATTCATGTGAACATGAAACTTTTCATCATGTCTCAGAGAAAAAGCAATAGCCATGTGAGTGAAATACTTAGGACATGATCTCCTGTTGGACTAAATGAAGCAGTGGAGCTGATGGACTGGTCCACTGGGGGCCCTTTCACTGGTTACCAGTAAAGTTTTCCAAGGAAAGCAAATCCAGTCATTGATTGCTTTTCAAAAAATACATAGCTCTATTTGGCCACATCTCACCCCCAAATGTCACTGTGCCATGGGCAGGCATCTAAACATAAGATCTTCAACCCAAGGAGACCTTGAGTATGAGATAAATCCACTCCTCCAAATGGAATCATGGGCAGAGTTAATCTAATTGAGTTTGTGAACAAGCAAAGAAGAGTCACTTGTGTGATTGAAGGTGTGACTCCAAGCCTTGAGATTACCCCTCTGAGGACAAGAACATGTTGTCGTCACTTAGGCTGGAGGAGAAGCCTTTAACCCTTGACTTCTTTCTGCTCAGAGTGAGCTGGGCAAACAGCCAGGGAGGGAAGCCCTTCCTATTTTTGCTGGCTGAAAGAAAATTACACTTCTCAAATACAGAACTATCGGTCCTGTTGAATAATAGATTCGAACAACATGAGTCTGATTTGTATCCCCATGCTGGAAACTGAATCTTTCAAAGAAGAACAGCGAGATTTATGTCCCCACAAGATTGTTTTGTCTTAACACTGAAAAGTCATGGTTAGCATATTTTGGTGAAGACCAGAAAACATCAGCATAGAATATGAAAGCAACATTAATTACTGCTTCGACCTCAGCTCTTCCTCCCCTGTTGTCACTATGGATTAATCTTCTGGGCACTGCTCTCCTGTTAAAATAAGGAGTTAGAACTGCCTGTAACATGTAGGTTAAAGTACCAAAGAATGTGAAGATGTCAGAAAACAAATCCCAGAGAGGAATGTAACACTGTTTTCCTTAGCTTATGATTACCATACAAATAGGCTCCTTCTGAATTTAAATTACAATGGAAAAAAAAAGTCCTTTACATTGCTCCAAGCCCTGGCAGAGATGGGGGGCAGGGGCTCCCAGCATCAAACTCCACGGGGGTCACAGTCTGTACAGTAGCACAGGCAGGAAAACGCCACCAGACAGCATCCTCTCCCTTGGAACTGACGAAATCATGTTGGAAAACATTATAGCAGACGGCATTTCTTGAATTAAAAGAAGAAATCTGTTATCTCCAACCACAGGGAAAAGTTATGATAAACAACGTACGGAGGAAAACTGAACAAGAGAAATAAGAAGCAAAAGACAAATTTGTTCCAGGAGAAAATGTTTAACATCAGAAATGCTTAGTTAGAATCTCTTGTAGTTGCTAGGACCAATGGAGCTCAGTAGCACAGCTCTGGGGTGTAGCTTTGGACTGAAAAGGGGAAGGGGCTGTTCAAGTGCTTGTCCAGCCAAATCCCAACATCCCAGGTCAGCAGTTTCTAGACAAAGGACACATTCAGAATCTATTGCTAGCTACCACAGAGAATTACTATTAAGCAATTGATTCAGTGTTAATTTATCTGTTTTTAAATATCTATTCAACAAATATATATTAAATAACCAGGCTAGTGACAAGGCTCTATGTGCCTTTGCTGAAGTGGCCCTGGTGTAAACCTGGCCTTTGAGTGTGATTTGCTCCTCAGGTTTGGAAATGCAGGTGATGAGGGTTTGTCCCACTATACTTTTGACTGGCAGCTACAACAAACTGGAAGTTCTTCATTTAGTTGAGAAAGGAGTTTTTCTGTATCAACATCCTTCAGCAGAATTTTTAGTTGCTTTTCTAATTTTTAGTTTGTGATCTCAGAAGAAGCAACTTCAGGAGGAAAAGTTTTATTGGCTCATGGCCAGGAGACTGAGCGGAAAAACCAAGGCTGCCGGAGCAGCTCCTGTCCACAGTTCCAGGCCACAGTGTGAGAGGCCGGGGCTTTTCAAAGCTTGGTGGATCTGGGAGCAGAGAAAGAGGAAAGAGGATGCCTACTAATGATGTGTGTTCCTTAACCCAATCAAATTATCCACTATGAATCAAATTGTTACTCACACACTTTAGAACATATGGGGACTTAGTTCCAGACAGTTGTGTTGAGGTTTTGAAGCCAGCCCTCTGACTGCCGGATAGATAGATCTCTGGTGCACAGGAGATTTCAGAGGAGAGCTTACAGTAGGGAGTTCTCGTCTACCACCTGAGTCCAGTAGATGGAACTCAGCTACCTGCTCACAAGTGCTTTTACCTGCTGAGCCATCTCATCAACCCACAGGCACAAAAGTTTTAGTTTACAATTCTGTCTTGACAAGGAACTTGGACAGAGGAAATAAAAGGTGTAGAGAGGAAGGAAGCACTATTCCTTAGAGATCAATAAAAATGGGATTAAGTGCCACAGAAATCACAGCAGTGGTAGGAAAGAGAGACAGACCCCCCGCATCATGGGGACTGAGGGGTCTTCAGCACCCAGTGAAGAAGATGGTTGGTTTCCATGTATTATTGTTAAAATAATTAATCTTTAATGTATCAATTAAACAGAATAATACAATCAGCTCACTAAAGACCCTAAAATTCTGGCTAGTTTATTTATTTATGACAGAAAGATCTCATAAGCATGACTCACTGTGTACAAGTTTGCTCATGGGAAGGTTGACAGCTATCTGTCTGCACTTATTCCTCACTGCCACTTACTTAAGGTGCCAGTATAATGGTTGACCTGTGGTCAAAATGACAGGCCAAAGCAGGGTGGTTGTGACACTTAGACAAGCTTCTCCTGATTCTGAGATAAGAATTCTTGCTAGAGACCTCGCCATGAAGCACTGGGGAACTTTCAAAAAGCCAGGCATGGTGGTAGACACCTTTAATTCCCAGAGGCAGAGGCTGGCAGATCTTGGCGTGTTTCAGTTTGAAACCACCCTGGTTTACATAGTAAGTTCACAGGCAGCTGGATCTATATAGAGAAACTCTATTTCAAAACAAACAAACAAAACATTTCAAATGTCAAATGGAAATATAAGCAAAAGCAACTAGGAGAATTTCAGCCTTTATTAGATTTCAATAAGGCCAACTGACTGCTTGCTACAAAGAGGAATGTAGAAGCCCAGTTGAGAGAATGATAAAGAAAACCTGAAGCCTGTGTTTACCCATCCATCCATTCATCATTGTTATGGAGCACCTGAAATGTGGGAAGTCTACTCTTGTGGGCTATAACCAGTCACTTATATTACTAATGCCTACCACATGTGCCTGGCAACTAGTTAATATGGAATAAACAATAATTATTGTTGAACAAAGAGTGAATAAATGAATAAATAAATACTGAATAAGAATAATATTCCTGGGAGCTGACAAGATGGTCCAGTAGTTAAGAGATTGTTTTCCCAGAGGTTTGAATCCCAGAACCCACATGGAGGCTCACAACCATTGTAACTCCAGTACCAGAGGATTGGATGCCTTTTTGCCTCCACAACTACAGCTTGTCCATGGTGAACAGATACCCATGCCAGCAAAACACTCATTCATATATATATATATATATATATATATATATATATATATATATATATATATGAGCACAAGGACATCCAAAGGAACTTGTCTCAGCACAGTAAGCAGTCTCCATTTAGTAGCAAACCTGAGAAGTAGCCTATATTTGCCACGTCCCCCTCCCCCACAAACAACTTTGCAAAGCTTTTGGCTGTCACTGTATAGACTGGGTAAGTGAAGGAAGAGAGGATTGCTAGCCTGTCCCTTCTGCTATGGCTGTCGTTGGCCTTATCTATGGAGACTTCTTCTGATGCTGATACCTCCTTTGAAAACTTTATTTTCAGCACAAACATTGATTTTTATTTAATAAGTGTTCAGATTTCCTGTTATGCCCTGTAGAGTGACATGTATTTAGTAACTTTATTTTGCATCAATTGAAAATATGTAAGCTGTAGGGACATTGACACTGCCCATTTTATATTGATTCAGTCTTTGCCCTCACTGGTTTTAACTCGAAATACTCTTTAAACTGTAAGATGTAAGCTGGCCATTAGATCGGATGATTTATGGAACCTTTGTTGTCTAAATAGCTTGCTTCTGAACTCTGTTCCCATTTATGGTGCTGAAGGCACTTCTGACAATTAGCATATTTTTGCTTATCTATGAATAAAGAGGCCTCTAAATTCTAATAAAAATTGCATCTAAAAGGGCATAAAATTCCCTACTTTTAATAAGCATTTGTTAGTTTGTGTAGTTGTTTGTTTGTTGAGATAGGGTCTCACTAGTTCATAATGTAGCCTGGCACACACTGTGAAACAAGACTGGCCTTAAGCTTAGAGATCTGCCTGTCTCTGTCTCCAGGGTGCTGTAATTACAGGTCTCCACCACCAATTAAGGTTCTCAGACAAATCAGGCTAGTTTCCAGCTGGTATGAAGCACAACATGATTGGCACTTCTGTTCTATGTCCCAAAATGTTGGGGTTATAGGTATGTACTTTATGGTGCCTGCTTTATGGGGTGCTGGCCATCAAATCCATTCTGCATTCTTGGCAAGCATTCTACCACATAAGTCATCTCTCTATTCCTAGGAATCTTAGTTCTTTGTAGCCAGAATATTTTTCCGTCCTATAACTAGACAAAGAAATAAAACAGTTGGTTTTGTTCCTTATCTACTCTCTTTGGTTGTCATTCAGGAACTAAATATGCTCACCAAATTAAAAATAAGAAAACCACAGTTGAGAGAAACTTTGATCATTCATGCAACTGGTAGAAGGCTGTTGTGCATATTGAGAAACCATGTCATAAGCTATATGAGTAGCTTAGTGACCAGAGTCTGGGCCATAAAAGTTCTCATATGAGGACAAGACTATTCCAAGTAAGGGCTCTTCAAGCTTTTGAGAGCAACTAGAAGACAGACACAGAAATTATTGGTAGTTAGTAAGTCTAAGAGATCACTGGGAAATGTGCAAACTATGTGATATAGAAAGCAAGAGTCTCAGTAAAAGAAGCATCATCCTTAAGATAATTTGGTTATGACAATTTTCTTTATGTGGACATAAGCGAGGACAATATGTTTCCACCTGATTTGTCTGCAGAGGATACATGCAGTCATCCTGGGGGAGGCAACTGGCCTGGGATTCCAGACCTATTCTTTGCAGAACATGGCAGCTAACATGGTTTATTTGCCTCTTGGGAGGTGTCTTCAAAGTCATACTCTAGCCTGCTTACTATTCTAAGTCTTATTTATATGGTAGTACCACAGATGAGAAAGAGAAGTTTAGAGAGGAGAGTCCTAAAAGAGGCAAGCTGAGCATAGAAGAGAATGCTAGGAAGCAGACCAAAAGATAGGACTTCAGGAGTTATGGCATCAGGTAGTGAGGTTAAACGCACAAATAAAAATCAGGTATGCAGAATGGGCTACAGCATTGTGGGGACCAGGGAAAAATGAAAATGTAAGGGCCTTTGTTCAGGAAGAGCATGGAGCAAACAACAGGACCTCCAAATCATGGTCTTATGTCACTGTAGATTGGTTCAAGAGACTTTGTGAAAAAAAAAAAATCAAAGAACACATTAGAGTTTAGAAAGTGGTCCAGAATGATGATCCTTCTGTCTGTTTAGACACACAGTGGCTTTGGGTCCATCATCTGGAAAAATTGTCTGTTAATATACATCACTTCTCAGGCTTGAGGGAAAAAAGAGATGATCACATTTCCAAGACAAATCGCCAGTAGCAAGCTCAGGATTCACCCTGAAATCAGGCTTCTTTTTGCTTGATTACAGTGATTTTGCCTTGAGAACACAATCTGAGAAGCTCCAGTTTCCTTGTGTTCTTTCATTACATAGAATCCAAAGTCAATAAAGGCTCATTAAGTTAGAATAGAAAAAAATCACCAACTTATTTACATCATTAACTGGATGCTATGACCCGGCAAAGCCTCAGTAGAGATTCACTGCAATATCCCTGATGTCTCTCAACATATATAGGCAGAAAATAAATCCACCAATAATTTTTAATTAAGTACAAAAGTGAGAATTCAGAGACTCTTGTTATCAAAGGCTACCTCATAGTAAAAGTAATTTAACTGGGCACTAAGAGTTCTTAAATACTAACAAAAATTGTAAAAGCTATAGCTACAGCTAGTTTCCTAATACAATATTTTAATTAGTTTTCCTGTTTCCCAGACCCAAACATCATTTCTTCAGAAGAAAGCATTTCTCACCATGACAGAAAACAATTTAACTAAGTAAAAAATGTACTATTTAGGATGTACACAACCAAGATGAAGTTTTTCTTTATAAAGTAGCAGGTTTTACAGAGATGAGAAATTTGCTTAAGTGGTAGGAGGGAAAATTGGATTCAACAAAGTATGGGATGCCAGTGTGGTTAAAAAGGTTGCACTGTAAAGGCTCCCCAATTTTTCCATGTAATAACCTTTATTAAATGTGATGAATTTGTTTGGCTTCTCCTCATTCATGTTCCCAGGAATTTTCTACCTAAAACCATCAATTCATCTCATAATAATTTGTCACTATTTGAAATATAGCTCTCACATAAAACCCTTAATATTAAGTGTTGCATTCTGGGTGATAGGAAAAATGTCAACTGACGGCAAAATAATTTTGATTGGCGAAATCATAAAGGAGAATTTTATTGCTTAATTCTTTCTTGCCTTCTATTGTGTGCCTATCAAAGATCCTGTTGTGTAGTATGCACTCACAAAACATAAACATATAGCAGACATACAAGACTTTCAAGGCTTCTCATACTGATTGCCATCAACCTTCGGAACAGGATTCATTTTAAGTAAAATTTTAAGTGAATAATTTTGAATACATTTAATTCATTATAACAGTTAATATTATACTTCATATATATATTTACTTCATATTTTTAAAAGCTAAGCTAGACACCTTATAAAATTGACTAAACAGTTGAATATTAACAATAACTCATTTACCGTCATAATTATACTGATGGGGAATTTGAGCCATAATGGAGTTAAGAAGCTAGTACATTTCTATATGTCTGGGAAACCCTCTCTTCATAGGTGGATTTCTTAAGATACAACTCTGTAAAGATAGTTTTCATGTACATCTTGTTTGACAGCCTGTAGATAAGCAGATTCAATTTAATTAAATAATTAATTTTAAACAGAATATTCGGAAAGTTTTCTTATGGAAAATCCAATGACTAGTTTTATCTCAACTTGACACAAGCTAGAGTTATCTGAAAGAAGGAAGCCTCATTTGAAAAAAATGCCTTCATAAGATCCAGGTATAAGTGATTGATTGTTCTGGGTCCTATAAGAAAGCAGACTGAGCAAATCATGAAGAGTAAGACAGAAATTAGTGTTCCTCCATGGCCTCTGCATCAGCTCCTGCCTCCACATTCCTGCCCTGCTTAAATTCCTGCTTTTTATAATAAACTGTTACATGAAACTGTGAGAGAACTAAACCCTTTCCTCCCCAAATTTCATTTGATCATGGTGTTCCATCATGACAACAAAGTAAACCCTAACTAAGACAGAATACTATGGATAATACTCAAATTTTATCTAAGAACTGTTAAAGAGATCTAGGCCTTTGTTGAAGCACACACTAAGGATGATGCTAGTCAGTAATACAGAATGAGTAGTGATTTCAAGTGATACAAATAAAGAACCTTGTCAAGAGAGTGTGCACATACAGACACCTTCCACTGCTCTTTCCTAGACCAGCACATGCAAAAGCACAGGCTTTTCCTCCTCTTTAACACCTCTCCGGAACAGGCAGGCAGCAGCCTCACTCCTGATGTGGTTTCCACAGTAACAGACTTTTATGGTCCTTTCAATTATAGAAAGAGAACTCATTTCAAATTTCGATGGTAAGTTGTGCATTAGTACTAACAGATGAATTGGGCAGAAAACAAATGACTTCTGGTAACTTCTAGACTTGTATTCTTTGGTCCCAAGCCTGCAAAGATCAGTCCATTCATGTCTGTATGTCAACTGTAGGCCCCCAGATTTGCAACTACATTCAACTACAGCCAGATATTATTTATGAATTCTAGCAGCAGATTTCTGGAAGAAAAAAAACCTTTGTCCAAGACTCTGTGTAAATCTGTGACAGAGAACAAAGACTGAAGGTTAGCCTTCTAGAAGCAGGGATGCTGCCGTAAGCTACAGCTCAGGAGAGGGGTCCTTCTTCCAGGCATTCTCCAGCTGCATATGCAATGCAGTTCTTACCTCCATCTCTTCTTTAGCTCATCAAAACCTGAGTCGGCATTTTTCTCTCACTGTATTCTTTCCTTCAATGTCAGTCACTTAAGACTTAAGACAATCCTAGGTAGAGGTATTATTAGGATCACAAGCATTAAGTAGCTCTATTCCTAACTATTGTACTCACCAGTATTTTGTAGTACTAGGTGCCAGTATGGGTAGATGATAAACTAATGCTGCCATTGCTAAGTCCTTGCCAGCATAAGCAGACTATGAGACATTGCTACCATTGATTAGTGATGTCTGCACAGGTAATGGAGAACCTAGAGTTAGGATTTGGCAGGTTTGATCTTTGTTCACACTCTCATTTACAAATGGCAATTCTGAGGTTGACACAAATGAAATAAGCTTGCCTCTTGGTGTCAAAGCAACTAAATGGCAGAGGCTGGACTGAAATTTAGAAAACCCCATTGCTCCAGTCAGTACATTTTCAAGACATTATACTGTTAAATGATTAAAAAGCAGAACAATCTTGGATAGACATATAGGTTTTGGAGAGTCTGCATCTTTTGTTCTTCACTGTCCACTTTGCACACACAACTCAAATGATGATATACATAGGAGCCGACATAGCTGGCAGTCTTAATCAAATGATGAACTTAATGAACCTTAGGAATGTGTTATGTTCAGTCCTAGTTTGCAAAAACAAGCTATCTAAAGTTTTAACCATGTACTGTGAATGCTAGTTAGCTGGACAAACTGCATGTGCAGATTGTTTAATATGTAATGTTTATTGAGAATGTACTATGAGCCAAGTGTTCCTTCTAGTATTTTACATACATTAAACTTATTAAAATTTTAATAATTGGGCTATTAAGATCATTTGTATTTCTCAGAGGAAACTGAAGCTCACAAAGGTTAAGCAATCTGCCCAACATCATATGGCCAAGTTCTGGTAGTTTTAAATGTTAACTTGCCATAACCTAGAATCACCTGGGTAAAGGGTATAAATAGAGGAATTGTCTAGATAAAATTGGCCTGTGGGGAATTTCTTTTCTTGGCAATTGATATAGGAAGAGCCAGGCCATTATGGACAGCACTAACTCCTAGGCTAACCCAGGAGCTGTGTAAGAGTGAAGAAAGAAGCTAACAAGCATGCCAGCAAGCAGCATGGATGCATACATTTCTGTCTACTTTTGGCTGTGGATATAATGTGATTAAGTACTTCATTCCCCAGCTTGACTTCCATGAAGCAATGGGCTATAACTATGGTCTGGCAAATAGACCCCCTTCTCCCTCAGTTGCTCTTTTGTCATGGTAACTGATCATAGCTGCAGAAATGAAGCCACAATAAGTGATATAGCTGGATTTGAATGCGAAGACATTTGACCCAAGTGCTTACCCTCTTGAACACATTCTCTGTGGCATATTTTGTGTCCGGGTTTATTATGAAGCTTAACTGAACATGCAAAGTTAAGATGATGTCATTTTTCTACAAATTAATAAGACAACAGTCGGGGCACCCCTCAGGATGGTTTGATGTTTTATCATTGGTCTTCCTCATGCTTTCTTATATTAATATACCTCAAGGATAACAAAATGGATAGATTTTAAAACACTTAGACTCTTCATAAAACTTTCAAGATGCTAAGAACAAGGTCACTCAAAGATGACAACCACAAGACCCCCAAGAAACATTGGCATCAAGGCCAAAGCAGCCTTGATCTTCTCTAGACTATGAGAAAATCTCAACTCATCTTACAGCAACTGCCCATGTGTAAGATTCAAGGCTCATTTTTAGGAGTATTTCCAGATAATCTGAGCCTGACAAATGACAGATAAATAAAGCTAGATGAAATCTTGATTTACAAAGTACCAAAAACAATGACTTCCATACAACCTCATGACCCAAGGCAAACATGCCTAAGACACAGGATAGCATTATCCACAGATATAAAGAAGTCTCAAAAAGGTTAGATTTAGTCTCACTACACACACGTTCACTCATACCACTAACACACATTTTTAGCTAAAGATGGAGACTAAAGTCTTGGAGTTCCTAAGTTTTGGTCCAGAGAAAAAGAACTACATCGGGAATTGGTTGCTTCAAATTACTCCTTGTGTAACGCTCATAGGGCTGACTACTGAGGAACATTGGGCCAATCACCTATGAGCCAGGTGATGATCCTTGTCTTCCCAGTGTTCTGGCAGATGCTAAATGAGGGAATACTGAAACACGCTAGCATGGCTCAGCACCTAGGAGGCACAAACTCCACTAAAGCCCCAGTTGGAGTTAGCAGGCTAGGAAGTGTCTGGGAGACTTTCACAATGGTATCCAACACCCAATGATGCAGCGAAGAAGGCAGTGGTGTCAATTAAAATTCAAGGTTTCCCTCAGAACAGAAGACAGTAATAAGCCAACACAGCAAATTACTGCTCTGGAAATAATACCAGATACAAAAAATAAAAGAGAAATTTATGACCTTAGTCAATCTCCTTTTTACCATAAATACATCTCTATAATCTGCTTTATTTATGTGACTTCATCACCTTCCCAAATAATATTTAGTAATTTCTCACAGCGTTCCAGAGCAGCTGAGCCTGAATGGAGACACAGGGAACAGGGCTCCAAGCAGCCTCAGGGATGACCAGACACTGCATCTCAGGCTGCTTTTCCCCCTCCATTGACCGACCACACTACTATCACTGTAATCGTTAATACATACTTCTGATTGTATACCTGCTCTTCCTTTCATCAGAGCTCCCGTCCAATGATGTAATTATAAACAGCACATCAAAAATCCTTTCCCAGGTAATTCTATTTAATCAGAAGTCCAAAGGCTCCTGCTTGTAGATGACATAAAACACTTGCCATTGTCTCATAGCCTGCTCTTTGAAGTTTGCATCTATTTGGGGGGTCAAACCCTTCCCTGCTGTTGATGGTTGTAGAGTTTTTCTCTCAGTCTTAGTCTTTATAATCTAATGATGTGCCAGGATGCAATCTCAGCACCCAGGAACCCCCCTCACTTCCTGGGGGCTTGTACACACAGCAGGGCATGCTTGCAGCAGATACCAGAAGTCCCCAGAGCCTGAGCTGTGGACTGCCTAGCCACGGCTGAAAGGGTGATAAAGCCCTGCTTCATCTCACTCTACTGCAGGACTAAAGTCACACTGTGTATTTGTTTATCCATCAGAAGGCTGACCTTCAGCAGGGACAGGATTTGGAGCTACAAAGTATTTCAAGCCTAAAACTCTTGAATAATCTCTTCATGCTGTTTTCTGAAGAAAGCTGCTCAAAACAGACTGGATGAGAGTTTGCTCACCAGCTAAATCCTTTTCAAATACGAAAAAGCCTATAACTTTATACACATTTATTATGCTTGAAGATTTGTTGTGTGGTTCCCTTTTACTTCTATTAGAGAAGATGTTAGGTGTTCAGAGGGCCTTTAAAATATGAGAAAACTAGAATTAAATAAGAATGAGTGGTAACTTTGGATTTCTTTTATATTTTACTTTTATTTTGAGTAAAATACAATTGTATCATTTTCCCTCCCTTTCCTCCATCCAGCTGCTCCCATGCATTAGGAGTAGTAGTAATATGTTACATACGTATGTTTTGTTGTTGTTTTTAAATTACTTTGCCTTGTCATTTATTTAGTATGGATTCTTTGCAAACAGCCATAGAGAACAGGGTCCTGTGAAGGGCTCCACAGTACTTCAGTAGTTTTCAGAAAAGCATTTCAGTCTGTCAGAAACAATTGATAATATCTGGAGAGGTTCTCACTGAAGCAGCTAGGGAGGTGTGTACTAAGAATATAGTGGAGACTATGAAGCTGCTAGATACTTTAACATGTATGAGAGCTCCCACTAGAACAGCACTATTGGAGTTAACATGCTAAAAGTATTTGGGCTGAGAAATTCTGAGATGGTTTTTAACAATATGCATCCTGGTAGAGCTGGGCCCCACAAAGTATAACCAGTGCCCATGGCTGAAGAGATCAGACTGTCATTTTGGGATGGCCATTCTGACTGTCCCTCAGTATCCCAAAGGTGCCAGGATCCCAATTTGCAACTATGAGTTGGTCAAGAGGGGATTATCCACTCTCCCCAGGACATAAGAACAGTGCAGAGACTTTCCTTGTTAATCTAAAACACATTGACATGAATGTAAAGGTCATCTCTGAATTTAAATAACCCCAGGATAAATCTGCATTAGCCCCATTTGTTCTCCTGAACTTGTTAGACTAAATGAATACAATTTAATATTCTACGGGACAAGGCCTCTTTCATGGCTGAATGAAGGAGTAAGGGTGATTTACAGTTCCATCCATACTCATTTGCTATATTATCTACTTTGTGCCTAGGTCTTACGAATACCAAAGTGTCATTTGGTACATCTTACTGGTTTGGCAGAAGTTGCCCTTCCTTCCCTATGGAGACAGTGCAAGGAAGCAACAAAGAGAAATGACACTGTTGTTTGCATCGTCATTCACCTTGCCTTTCCTTTCCCCCTTGAAATCTCTGTTATTCTGCAGGCAGATTCCTTCTGATTGCCTAGAATGATGGTGTTCTAAGCAGATTACCCCCAAATGGAGCTCTGCATAAGCATGGGGTGTTCTAAGCAGATTACCCCCAAAAGGAGCTGGGCATAAGCAAGGGGCTTAACTTACTTTGGAGAGCAAATTATTTTTTAATACTCCTATCTTGTGAGGTAGTATTTCTTTGGCAATTAAGTATTCAAGCAATTTACTGAAATTGGATAGTGATTGCTTCTTTATTATAGTAGGTCTAAGCTCTTCTTTACCATTTCTGCTTTGTTCTATGTTTTAGAAATGATACAAAGAAAGGATGTGGATTTGGGTGGATGTGATGTATCTGGGACGAGCTGTAGGAGGGAAAGCCATGATCAGAATATATTTTGTGAAGACTATCAATTTTTAATTTCAATTCAATTAAAATTATAAATAATAAGAGTATACAACTATTAAACATTCAACTTTTTATGAGACTCTGATGTTTTACTCATAAACTGAGAATTAAAGGGAGATGATTTTTATTTTTACCCAATTTATAAAACTGGAAAGAGGACAAAGATATGAGGACTGGTAGGGAATAGGTAGAGAAGGTACTTGGAAATCACAGTTGATTGTTAAAACTACAGCTTTTAAGGTGAGAGAATTGGGGGTAATTTACAGAGCTGGCTGCCTCCTCTGGAAGGCTTTCTCAGCCCTAGATACCTCCCTTAGGCCAAAGAAGTCTAGAGACTGACTGCACATCAAGCTCCTCAGGGGACTTCAGCCTCTGTTGGGAATTTGTCAGGAACACAAATTATCAGGCTTCTCCACAGGATGCCTTAGCTAATAAGATCACCTGGTGATTATCAGACTGATGCATGGCTTGGGTTCCTCAGTTAACTCTCTTATTAATGTTGTGAGTTACCTGTTATCTCTTACTCTACATAGCCAAAGGCAGGAGGCTATTATTTACAGCTGAGTGAAAGACTAAGGTCATCCAATATGTTGATACTACATGTCTACACATTTACATCCCAAAGAACCAATAGTCAGGTGGAACTTGAGGCATGGAAGACACAATTTTGAAGACTCTTTTTGAATAACTTTGTGATGGTGTGTGTGTGTGTGTGTGTGTGTGTGTGTGTGTGTGTGTGTGTATTGCAGATAAAGTATATTTTTCTCAGATTTAACCCAACCCTAAACTACCATTCAAGTGTAGATGAGAAAACAGTCCCATGAGCAGAGCAACGACCAGAGATCAGAGGCAGACATAACAATTG
Source organism: Sigmodon hispidus (assembly GCA_004025045.1). Taxonomy (NCBI): domain Eukaryota; kingdom Metazoa; phylum Chordata; class Mammalia; order Rodentia; family Cricetidae; genus Sigmodon; species Sigmodon hispidus. Next base: position 369,523 of record PVIH01000182.1, read on the forward strand.
TGAAAAGGAACTAAGAGATTCCAAGTTCTAATAACGATCCATGAGAAGGACTAGGTTAAGGAAGGATCTGGTTCATAGACATATGCTATCAATACAGTGGATGCTATGCCTGAGCCTGTGTTTGTCAGAGGGAGAAAGACAAAAACTTCTGTCTTATGTATGTATGTGTGTATGTATGTACATATATATATATTATATACATATATATTTCTCCTCTAAACTAACACTTAAAAGCAGGCTTCTCAAAGAAAGATCTAACAGGAAATCTCAAAACTGACTCTCTGAACCCTAAATACCATCAAACCCAAAAACAAAAGAAGTACAATTATCTGGAGTTTATGATCCTGCATGATGTTTGACAATCTTTTATAATCTCCTCTATAATAATAGCAGGCATATTGGAGTACCTGTGATATCTCTGAACTAGCTTTGGAAGTTAACTTAATTAGTTCACAGTCTCTGAGTGGTGATCATAACTCTGCCTCTGTAGATCAGCCCATTCCTCTGGATACTCAGGCCTGCCAGGCTCGTCTAGCCACCTGCTTGATTTGATGCTATCAACCCTAGTCATGGCTGGTCACCTACAAAGTTCAATAGCTCATATTTTTATGCAAGTTTTCTTACTCAGTTAATTATCTTCTCATGAGCCTACCTAAGTATCCTTAGAAATCATGTTTTCTTATGTTCCTATCAACCAATATTAGTTATAAGTCAACACTCATACTAAAAACTGCACTTCAGAAAATGCCCCAGTGCTACACAACAGTGATGCAAAGTCCCTTTAAGAGGCACTCTTATGAGATGCAGTCTGCTTATAGCTTCCACAGTCATTTGCCTAGTGAGGAAGCAGATTGAGAGCAATAACAATGTCTAAGGCATAGTGAGAGCTCTACCAAATGCTAGCCCACATAACACAATAGACAGAAATAGAGCAAGTGCTGTAAAGCCCTAGAGAAATGTCCCCCCTATTCCTCTCTAGCTTTGTCAGGATGAGCACACAGGTCAGCTTGCATCTATCTGCAAGCTCTGGAAGGAAAAACAGTTCCTCTTCTCTTGAGCTTGAACATCGCACAGCTTTTTGTTCATCACATTTGGGAAGCACCAGAAAAGAGCTGTATTTGACTGACCTCACCTGCTCTGTCTGGAATTAGTGCAGGATATAGGCCAAAGACTTTTCAACATTACAGTCTTTATTTTTTACCTAACCTACAAGAAATATGTGAGGAAAGTCCACAGCCCACTTATTTTACATGTCTCCACATCTGGTACAGGAAAGCTCAAAGGGGCTCTTGTGCTGTTGTTCTTCTAGTTGTAGTTTTATTTATGTCACTGCCCCTGCTTTCCTTCTACTGGATGTTGCCTGATAATTGTTTTTATTTTGTGTATATGTGGTTTTATAGATGAGTTAAAACATTTCATATTAAGACAAAAAAAAAAAAAAAGCATGCACACACTAGAAAGATGTAGTGATTCAGCACCTCCCCGAACTAAGAAAGGGCATGGCCTCTGGGCCAGGGCAGCTTTGGGGTTCACCTACAAACCTTAAAAGCTATAGCCGCAAGGCATTGCTAAAAACAGCTTAAGGTGCTGGTCTCTAAGATCAATGCTCTCTCTGCTTCTCCAGTGCCTAAAAGGAAGATCCATTCTGGATAAGAAGATCTTTTTGTCATTTCCTACATTTTATGTTATAAGTTGCTTAATTAAATATTGACTTAATAATACATCTACTTATGATAATTAATCAGAGTTATTAATTGGGCCAGAATGACCTCAATATCTAAATAAACAAAATATTTTGTCTACTTATATTGTGTCTAAAACCAAGGCATGTTGTGCATTTCTTTGAGACAATCACACAAGTTTGATGTCATTCTGGGCACATTTTTAAAAATTATCTGGCAAAGACAGAAATTATGAATATAATTAAGGCTCTTATTCTGCAATGTAAACCACATTATGATAATGTAGAGCTTTCTGAAAATCCATGTGCATTAAAGACAATAAGCACAATGCACATAAGGGCTAGTCTAAGTTCTTCACATCAGACACATATTATCTGTGATTGTTATTCTTTTTCAAGAATGTGTGTGTGTGGTTGAGTACACATGTATGTATATGTGTGTGTGAGCACACACATGTGATGATGTGAATGTGGACACCATTGATAACCCTGGGTGTCATTCTTCAACAACACTAAGTTATTTTTGAGACAAGGTCTCTCACTGTCCTGGAGCTCATTAGGCTAGGATGGATGGCCAGGGAAGCCTAGAAGCTGGCTCATAAGAAGCAGCATTTTCTTTTTCAACTAAGCAAAGGCCAGAGCAGCTGAACTTGTCCCTCTTCACAGACCTTTAACTCAAAAGCAGAGTGTCAGGTCCTCCTTTGAGAACTGAAATGGCAAAGGGTCAAGAAAAAGTAGCGTAGTGTCCAGTGTGCAGCAGCAAATGTCACACAACTTACTTATGGACAGTACCTCTGCTTTCCCACCTCCTCCTTCCCTCTCCTTCCTCCCTATTAAATCTGTAAAACATTTAGAATCATTCTTTTTTCTCTCTCTACATTTTATAGTCCTATGTTACAGCACAGAAGTGGACCAGAGGGCCTTCTTGGCACAGTACATGGCTTGATTTTCAGGTATACGGTCTGTGTTTTGTGTGCCTCAGATGCTGGACCAGGCTCCTTTATCTGTGTCTTCTCCTTCTAGCCCAGCACACTTCAGCCAGACACTGCTAACTAATCACCACCTTTTATTTACAATGAAACAGAAGTCAAGTCCTGATCAAATACTATTTAAAAGCATTAAAATATGCTTAGAAATTGTCTGACTGACTCAGAACTTATTTAAAAAAAATACCTTCAAGTTTGGTCAATTAGAACTTGATATTTAAAACGGACATAATATCTACTGCATATTTCTCCTTTACCAAATAAGGGCAAATAATTATCAGTTCCATTAGTGTTCCTGAGAAAAGTCTATCCACAACAAGCATCAACCAAGTTCAATGCTGATCAACATCAACCTACCAGCCCAGAACAACATAAATGACATTATTCTAAATTTCAATTAATTACAGCCCTATCCATCATGCTCTCCCTTAGGGCTTGATGTCTCTGTTCAGATCTAAAAGCAGCATAGTTTAGGAGAGCAGTAGCATGATGAGGTTAATACATCATCATGAGGTTAGTACAAAGCCATGTTCCAGTGGGCATCCTGGTCAAGACACATTCAGCCAAAGTCCACAATGTCCTGATCAGTACACCTTACCTTTCTAATATGCACTTAACAAATACAATTCTTATTATAACCTTTGAAAACCTTCTGAGAGAAAGGTCAGAAATTAAATTCTACCTGGTTTTGTGTAAAGATTCAGACACAGACATGGGAAGGTTTTTTTTTTTAGAACACTGACACTTCATTGATGGAGAATGTAGAAATGAAAACCTCTGCGCTCAGAGTTAAGCCTTTAAGAGGTTCATTTACAATATACTGGACTGAGGCCAAGCAAGGCACAAACATCCAGAACTAGAGCCTTACAATGCTAGCTCACGTAAAGACCCAACACAGGCCAACCACCCTACTCTTGAGAAAGAGAGGAGGCAGTGACCTCCTGAGAAATCCTGGACCACGTTTTACAATGATAGGAACAAATCTGCAGCTGGATTTCTATGTTCCCTCTGATTCTTACTGCATCAGTTCACCTTAGTGTCAAATGAGATTAAAACACTCTAAGTAAACAGGAGAAACATCCACTTTGGCAAAAAAAAAAAAAAAGTTACCCCAGAAAAACTGTGTTCTCTAGACTATAAAATAGAAAATCCAGGAATAGCAAGGGCAAGACAACACATTTAAAAGTGGACAGCCAATTTCAGTTCAGCCAAGCATGCCTTACCTGTTTTGATATTTATGGCAAAGAAGTTCTGAGGGTTTCCACTTGTAATCCTATAGGTCAGTTTTTCATTGGAACCAGAGTCAGGATCTTCAGCTTGTATCTGAATGACAGACACATCCTTGGGAGAATTTTCCATGACAACAGGATAATAGATGGGTTCTGAGGTCAGTGGGGCATTGTCATTCACATCTTCAACTTCTATGTAGACCTCAATGGTGGAATAGAGAGGAACCACGCCCCTGTCTGTGGCATACACTGTCAGCCAGTATGACCCTGTTGTCTCTCGATCAAGAATGTCCGCAGCAGTAATGACTCCTAGGAAAAAACACAGAGCATATGATGGCCTAAGCAAAAAAGGCAGTTAAGTGAGTCACTCAGGATTCCTGAGAGCAACACAAAAAATCTTTACGTATCAAAGATTAGTAAATGCATAATATAAGATTAAATTAAGATATTACTCTTAATATAAGGAAACAATTTTTTAGGACTCAATTGTATAGTTCTCTTATTTGTCAACTTGAATTACATTTACTTTGCATTTCTAAGACAGACATGTAAGATACATATGTGCTCATATGTGTACACCCAAACCCATCTACATGAACGTATACTATATGAAGAAGTGAGGGAATAAGAAGACTGTAGGTCATACACACACACACACACACACACACACACACACACACACACAGATGAAATGGAGAAGACAATGTGCTAAAAGACAAAAGAAATCTCATCTTGCAAGCCAGTCTCTCTATTTGATGTGACACAGAATTGATTTTATACAAATCAAACAGTTTTTTCAGGTAAATTATTTTATCTCCTCATTTAAAGGAATGAAATAGACCCGTCAAATGTTTTCTTCTCTGTTAGAGTGGAAAGTGTTTTGCCTGCAAAGATATAAGCCTGCACTGCACTGGTTTCCCAAAGAATCAAATGTCACAGCTATTCTGCAAGTCAGTGAAGAAGCCACATCAATAAACTTTCCAAATGAGCTTCATCTCCCTCAAGAACTCTATTTAGGGCCCTAAGTAAACCCTGAGCTACTCTGAGAGAGCTTCATGGACAATCATTTCAAACTAGGTAAAAAAAAAAATTCACCTAAACTACTTTCTCTTGGTTTTCTTATTTCATAGTTGAAACAAGATCCAAACAGAAAATCCAAACAGTCAGTGACACTAAATAGACAACACCATGCTTTCTTATGACACATCAAATCCATCACCCCAGTAGCCAAGCCACTGAAATTTATCACAGGGAGAGGGTCTAAGCCACAGTTACCATTATGAAAAACCAGGTCCCAGCAGAGGACATCTCAAAGTTAGTCAGGAGGCCTTTAGAAGATGTAGGGTTCATTAACCCCTTAAGCTACAAAGGCCACTGGAAAAGCCCTGAGAGATGGTTCTCTAATAAAGCTACCTCTCAGTTCCTTCCCTCTTCTTTGCCTTCCTTCCTTTTGTCTAATTTAACCTGCAGACCTTGTAAAACCACTATCAATGGTTGGCACTGGGAAGGAAAAGAGCATCTATCCAGATACAGGTAGGGATAGCCAATGATGAGTGCCCCTCAAACAGGTGGGATATTCAAAAGACAGTTGATGTTGCAGTCTCAGCTCTGAAGTTATTTACCAGGAAGAATTTGACACTGTGACATGCCAGAGATATACATAATGAAATTAAACTAAGAGCCCACCCTTTACATAAGGACATTTGTTTTAGGTAATAAAACTCATGCTGAGAAAGAAAAATGTTTTCTCCCCATATACTTCTGTATTCTTCTCTAAAATAATTTAAGAGTTGAATTTATGCGGCAATGGCATGTGTTTTGTGTGTTGTACATGTCTGTGGGTTTGTTCCCTGGGTACTAGCCTTTTTTTTTTTTTTTTTTTTTTTTTTTTTTTTTTTTTTTTTTTTTTTTTTTTTTTTTTTTTTTTTTTTTTTTTTTTTTTTTTTTTTTTTGTCGTCATTTCTCATTGGCCTGAGATTTCCAGTTTGTCTAGGCAAGCTGGCCAGCAAGAACAGAGAGCTGTTTTCCAAGGCATTCTCTAGTTTAGCATATGCATTGCTAAATATGCTTGACCTGTTATCTTCCAAAGGCATGTATCTGCAGTGGGTATTCTTGAGAAACTGTTACCAGAAATCTTCATTTTTATATAGTTAGTATTTATTAGGAAAAACAAAACAAAACAAAATACTATAATTTGTCACCTGGAAAAGTAACAAATTCACCAGTCAGAATGTTTGAAACATTCTTTTAATTCTAAAATATGATTATTAATTTTATTTGTGTGTATGTGTGTGTGCTTGTATGAGTTTGCATATGGACATGCCATAGGGCTTCAAATGCCCTGGACCTGGAATTATAGGTGGTTGTGAACTACCTACTGTGGGTGCTGGGGCTGAACCCATGTTTCTGCAAGAACAGTAAGTACTCTTAGCCACAAGGCCATCTCTCCTGCCTTTGATTCATTCCTTCCTAAGTTTTAATAATTTAACTCAGTGACAAAAATGTTCCAGTTGCGATAAGAGAAAACACTATGATTGGCAGAGATGATACTGGCAAGTTTGTTATAGTTTGCTAGACTATGTCCATTGCACAAAATTTCATGCTTGAATATACAGAAATTTTAAATGAAATGTCAAAACAAGAACTTGCGGCTCTTGAATTGACAATGCCTTGATGAGATGTTCTATCAGATATTAGGTACTTCTTCATCCAATTTTTAGACCTATTTGCTACAGGTCTTCAGCTCTCAAACTCAGGATAGTGTTTGGGGTCTCCTAGCATGTAGCCTGGGAATTCCAGTTTGGCTCAGAAAAGGCTTTTCTCAAAAGGGTCCCAAAACTGAAATGAACTCACCATCTGCTCTGGTTTGGACTCTTGACTTGCAGATAACAAGAGTGCCACCATTTATTTTCTTAGTAGACTTCTCCATGTTTCTCCTATCACATGACAAAGTGGCATTCAAACTGTATACTTAGAACCTTAGAAGGAATAGCAGGTGGAACAGCTTCAAACAACCACCCAATAAAATAATGAAAGCAGAGGCCTCAAAAGCTCTTTCCAAGAGAATGCCTTCTGACTAGAATAGTGATTGGATGTTGACCAAAGAAATCTAGGTCCTGCAAATAGATGCACATGCCATGTAGAGGCTACTTAGCAAGTAAATAAAGGAACAGCTTTATTTCCTAGATCAAATACATCCTAGGAAATGAAAATGAAACATAGAAAAATAAGGTGGATCAGGTCTGAGTTTAGTATTGTTTCTTCCCTATTTCTCAGCTGTGACATAAAGAGCCTCCTACCTTTGTCTACCATGACATGCCTACTGGAGTTCACCGTGGGAAAATAATTCCTCAGAAGTTCTGCTTTGTTTCAATTTTTCATGTTGAATCTCACCAAATAATTTTTTTTCCTTTGAGCAATGATGGTAGATCATAAACAACATCATACTTCTATAATCAGCTTTGGTTGATCAGATAATAGGAAGTGCACATATATAAAGGCATTAGAATATGTGAATAAGTGATACTCAGCTTACCTTTCTTTACAATAGAAACAATAGGTCCTTTGCCTCTCCGTTTATTTATCACGAAATAGGCCACTACAGCAGCATAAAAAAACCAAGTCCCCAGAGGAGAAAAATCTTTTTTTTTTTCCTAATTGGGTTTCCTCAGTTCTCATCATCTATAGATTTCTTTGATTGTTTTCCAATTTTCATTTGAATTTCATCCTATTAAATGGCTGTAACCTCTGACACTCCCCTGCCTTGCATTCTTTTTCTGTTCCTAATTGAGATGAAATGTGCACACTTGGGCTATGGACAGTGCCAGAGGCACTGAGGAGACCCAGATAAATGCAGTGCTAGAGTACAGGGAGACAAAGGAATTCTGTGGTCCCTATAATGGATCTCTGTGAGGGCTGCCCGTGTATTTGTTAAGTGCAGACATGCTGACTTTGGATGAGAAGGAAACAGGAACAAAGAGAAAAAAAAAGGCTGTTTGAAAACCACCTTGTTACCATACTGACTTAGATTGCATTTAAGAGATTTGATCTCTTAAAAATATGTCTATACTTAAATAATTTCAAGATTATAACCTATTTAAATAACAATGCAGGCTAATGATACTTTTGATCAAATGATGGAGATGTGTGAGAAGATCATCTTGTATTTGCAAGGCAGGAATAAAAATTCATGTTGATTTTTTTCTTTTATAAAGACATTTGTTTAGGAATTACCTATAATGCAAAGTAAATAGTATATAAAAAATCAGAAAAATCTGTTTTATGATATTTAAAAATGACCATGATGCTGGGAAAATAAAAATTATGTGAACTGTTCTGACTTCATGTTGGTATCCTGCCTGATACAGCTGAAGGGTTCTGATCCCAGGAACAGTCAATGTGTGCACAGTCCTGGTAAGCGAAAAGCTAATTTAGGAAAGTACAAGATGCTACTGAGGTTGAGGACCTCCATTCTACATGCACAGCTCTACATTAACTATAGAGTTAGAGTCACAGAGAAATGGGTAGGGGGAGAATAAGGGTCTAGCTTCTCTACATCATCTACCCTTCTCCCTGTGCCCATCTCAGTTTGTAAATAAGCACAGGTAAATTCCAGGAAGCAACAGAGAGGTCAAGAGTGGGGCATGTGACTCTAACAGAGGGTTCACAAGTTATCCCAGAGGCTCAGAACATGGCTCTGTACACTATACACAGTGTGTGTGTTTGTGTATGTGCATGCATAACTATATGTGGGAATATATGCACATGGAACCATCTTGGCTTGTGAAATGGTCCATCTTACTGGAACCTTGATTGAAATGATCCATCTCACTGGGACCTTGATCTCATTGATTAGATGACACTGTCTGTACCACCATGTTCTGCTTCATTCCACAACTGCTGAGGACTGAACATAGGCTCTCATCTCATCTCCTTTAATTCAAGCTCTATCCTCCAAGACACTTCATGTACAATAAACTTTCTGAATTCTTCTCCCTATGTTACCATGCTACAGTCAAACTGGAGTACCCTCCCTTAACACACATATGCTATACAGGGCTTATGCATGCAAATAATCCCTCTCTTACTAATTCATGAATTGAACATAACACCTTGCTTTGTAACATTGATAAGCAAGTCCTCAAGCAAACGTGACCTCTGTCGTCCTGCTGTAATTATATCTACAATTTTGTGGCACTTAGTGAACAATACTGAAGTTTTCTTTCTGTCTGTTCCTCCATCAGTTCCTTAAGGAGAACAGTTTCCAACTCATCTTCCATCTTCCCTATGTCTGGCACAAAGCAGAGGCAATGAGATGGAAACACTCCTGAATCACTGCCGTGCACAGCAGCACTTTGCCAAGGACCACACCTGCAGGTAAAGACAGGGAACCTTCTTTGGAAGACCATAAATCCTACTATGACCATGTTTTACAACAAGGATAGTAAGGATGGGTGACAAATGTGAAATATATTTATTCATAACAATTAAGTGCTTCGAAAAATGGCCGACACAGGATTTTTGAATCATCTATAAAAATATTTTATTTTAATGAGTAGGCTTAATTGGCCATTTGTGTGCTTTCCTGCAGAGAAACAATATTAAACCCCTAACTAACAGTTGTTCACAACTAAAGGCCTCAGAACCACCTTGTTCTCTGGTTCTGCCAGCAGACTGGAGCACAGACCAGAGAGGTTTCAAAGGCTGGTTAAATAGACATGCGTAGTGACAGCTGGGAACCTTGCAAAAATGATGAGTGGAAAAAAACAATCCCAGAAACACGTCTGTGCTGCTCCTCCTGTCTAGGCTATGCATTGACCCCCACAAGAAGCCTGGATCCTCAGGGAATCTGTGCGGCCTGCTGGCTTGCACTCTGTTTTCCATGGCCCAACTTCTCTTTGGAGAGTGATCAGGACCCAACAGCCACAACTGTTCTAAAATGAAAAAACTACAACAATTTAGCTCCCATTACATAATAATTCGCAACCTCCAATGGACAAGCACAAGTCACTTAGGACTCGCATTTGGAAGAGCATATCTCTTAGAGTTCAGATGACAGCAGTAATTCATTTGGATAATGTGATCCATGTACTGTACCTCTCCTTGACTGGAACCTTTGCCACAATGAGATTATGGCACGTGAGGGTACCATCTCAAAGGAGTTGGAAGCAAGTCTTTTTATGTTCAGGAAAACTGAGTTCAGCAGATGGACAGAGAATCATAGGTTTTACAGAACAGAAACAATTAGTAGTAGTTTTAGTTGTAATTAGTAGAAATCAGTTCATAAGATGTGGAATCACTGCACTGTGAGAGTTTTATCTCATTTGTAGGAATGCATACACTGGATGTATAGATGTGAGCTCAGGTCCCCACACTTGCATGGAAAGCATTTTTCACCCATCAGGTCATATCCTCAGCTTGACTTGTGATTTCAAAAATTAAACATGATTTAAAAAAATGAGATGCCTGCATATAGTAAGAAAAAGCACGTTTGATAAAATGTATGCATGAGAGAGGCAGGGCGGGTAGGTAGATAAGGCACAGTAAAAGTGAAGCTAAAGGCCATCACCTTTATTTAGTCCTTTGTGATGTCGCCTGCAGAAGGAATGGCATCTCTCAATATCGCCTTCTCTGTCTATAAGTATATCACTTCATAACAGCTACAGATCTGAGGACATAACACACTTAGTCCACTAATAACAACAATGGTGAGAAATGCTTATTATGCTCAGTGTTTAGAGAGTTGCCCAGTCTGCAATCAATACTTTAACTGTTAGATATTTTTGATGTTTGCATAATTATTGTAAAATTACTAATGTTTTTGTAAGACAATATACATACTGAAACTCTATATTTTCCTAAAACTCAAGAATTAAATATTACTTCTCAAATTCTATAGATATAACTAACAGCAAAGACCAGAGGCTACATTTGTCTATCATATGTGGAGGCTTCCTCAGCACAAATTAACTCCTCTCAACTTTGTGTCCAGCAATAAACATCATGGTGCTTGTCAAGCAAGGTGACAGGCTGTCCCTCTACCCTGCATTTATGCATTGAGAGACTATGTTATTTTGATAGTACTTCCTTGCCTTGCTTTGGGTCTCTGTTTCCAAATGAGAGGCCATTACAACTTATAATTAAATCTTTTACAAAAGTAACCATTCTTTTTTTGTAGTCTTCCTCATGCTCACATAAAAAAAAAAATGGTACTACACTGAATAATTGTAAATTGTTGGCCTATTAGCCATAGGTAGAAATTTATACACATATGCATGCATGCATGTGTGTATATATACATATATAATAGAAATAACAAAAAGATATCTTGATTCTCTCATTAAACTGCGAAGTCTCTGAGCTCATGACTGATGCCTCTGTTTCCTCTGAGTATATCATGTGAGCTCAGAGGTCACCCTACTCATTTGGACTGAATGATTATTAATTTGCACATGTCAAAATTCACTAGTTATACTGATGACAAGCCAAGAGGCAGGAGGAAAGATAAAAGTGTTTCTGAAGTACAGGTTCAAAGGCAACAACATGCTCATGTCACTTTCTTGAACCTAATCCATCATAGATGGAACAGAAAATGGAAATCCATACTAGAAAAGAGGTCAATAAAAATGTCAAAGAAGGGAGGAAGAGAGAGAGAAAACAAATTTGTATGTGCATGTGTTCATGTGCATACATAAACTACATGCACAACTGCCTGCTGGATTCCTGGCTGGTACTCCTTTTGTACACATGAATATTGACATTTAATGGCGCTAGGGCTCCGACTCTGCACAGCTATTAATAGGCACCTGATTAGGGCTTTACTATTTACAGCTTTCCACAGGCTTTGTGATTTCCCAGTGCATATTACCATTCACTGGTTAAGGACACCCCAGGAAATCTAGTCAAAGACAATAGCTCAGCCACAATTAAAATGGTTGCATTAGCTGACCTGAAGACAAAGCAAAGGGTGCTGGGAAATTCCCTGCCATATTTTACAACCCGAACTAATTAAAGATCACATCCCCATACAGCGAGAGACCAGACACAGAATACCCACAGCTGAAGACTTTCTAGTTTGATGGTTACTATAATGAATTTGGTCCCAGAGGTTCAAGAAAACAGAACACAGCTGAAGGTAGCAAGGATGAAAGACTGACTTCCCTCTATTCTAGGCACTTTTCCCTGTGATTTATCCATCTCATAGGATAGCCATCAGCTACTTTTTTTCTATGAGGAATATGGGGGGCAGTATAAAGAGGGTAGGGCGATCTCATTCAAACCTGTTCAGTGTCTTTCATAAATTTAATGTTGACAACGATTAAAAATGGCATGTCGTGATTGTCAGGCTCTAAACCGGATGGATTTCCTTTATTAGCTCAGGAGAGCTGCCCCTGATCCAAAGCAGGCAGTAGACTAAAAATGTTTTTACCAGGTGATTAAAGTGTTTTACACAGGCAGCCTCAGGCACCTCAAGTTATTGCTCTAATGCCTGGAGGTAAATTAAGGTGGCACTTTCTTTCCCCATTTCTAATAGGATTGTACATTCTGCTGCTGGCAAAACCGATTACACTATTACCCACTGCAAAAGCCTCATTTCTGAATGCTGATGTGTGTTCTGTCACATCTGGCTTGAAAAAAAAAATTACCTCTGACTACTTTGTTCTGTCTGATAAGGGGGAAACTTCCTGGAAGTGTTTTCACGGAGACTAAAATGGAGAGATATAAAGAAAAGTGCACATGAGGCCTTCTGTGTGAGAGCTAGAAGATGGCTCTATTTTGAAACACTATGGCATGTTTCCTATATTTCCTCCTTTGAAGTTTTTGTACAGCCAGACTAATCATGTTCATCAGCATTTTAGTAGGTAGGGTCCCAATCAATGCAGGTGCTCTAATCACCAACATTAATTCATTCTTAGAAAAAAAATACCATATAGATAACACCACACTAAATATGGATTTCGCTGATAGCAAATTAAATTAAATTACACAATTCAACCTAAACTAATGTTTTAAAGTTCAATACAAATATTTCGAAAATGATCTATAAAGGAATAAGAACCTTGTGTGAGTTTGGCTTTTTATTGTCAATGGAGCTTTTTAATTCTCTGATCAGCAAATATGCACAGGTGCTTTCTCTGCTAGTTCATATAGACTGGAATGGGAACACAATTGTTTTGACTTCAGTTCAACCTATGTCTGAGTATCAGCAATTTCTCACAAAACCCTTAGGATATGTGTCAATTTTCCAAGTCTCAACACCCATTAGAGACTCTTTCAGCTTTAGGCGGCCATTTTGCTGAGAGAGGACAGTTTGTGTGCATGTTCCTATAACAAAAGGCAACTGACTACTAGCTGGCTTTTTAAGTTATGTAGGCTCAATCAAATAAAGGATGACCACTTCTCAGGAAGCAGCCAGGCTTCTAGATTTATAGAATCAGATTTTCCAGGTTTCTAGCCAGGTTTCTGGGTAGACTTGGGTTCTACTCAAACTGACAAAAAAGACAGCCAAGGCAAAGTCAAAAGTAGAGGAGACCTTGCTGTCTTTGTCTGCAACTTGTTTCCATGCAACATCCAATAGGAATGTTGGACTTTGTATAATATGATAAAGTGGATAGAACCAAGGCACCTTCCAGGAGCTGAATGAAGCAGCTGGGTCTGCTCATGCCATGTGGAGATTTTTTTTTTATTACTTTTCTGCCTCTTTATAATAGATCTGGGAATTCCACCCTCTGGAATTCCAAGGCAAGTTTCATGTAGCTCTAATACCCATTAACCATACTATGCATCAATTTCCATTTTAATGTTCTAACTGGGCATCAAAGGTCAATATTGTCTCTGTGTGGTCAGCACCTAGCACAAGAAATGATATAGATCTTCAGTGAAAATGTGCTAAAATAATAGCATAAACAGAAAAATACAATATAGATGTTAAGAAAATGAAGTACATGAGTGAGCAAAGGTAAAGATGGAAATTCATTTTACAAGTCAAACAGCAAGAGGGAATTAATGCAAAGTGGCAGCAAATTCTTTGAGGATGAAGGCAGATATGTCCTCTTGCACATTTTCTCTGGGCCCTGTCCACATATTCAAGGTGGACTCTAATCACAGGGTTATAAAAGAGACAAAAAAAAAAAACCCTCAGAAAAGAACTCTCACAGCTATATTGTGAGACTTTCCCAAAAAGGCCACAATCTGAATTCCTAAATACAGTGATTGATTGACAGATTCTGACCAATTTAAGCTGTATTATCTCAATAATTACCAGATGATGTCATGCCATAAAATCTAGAAACACACTCGGGTCAGGGTCTGACTCTGTCATTAAGTGGTGGTGTGACATTTAGCCAGCCAATAAATTTCTCAATATGTCTATTACTTCCTTCAGGAGATGAGGATGATAACAGAAAAAGGACACCTAATCCACAGGCTACTAAGATAACTGAGAAATGTGTGTAGATGTGCCAGTAAGGCAGATTTTTCTGCATGAAATTCACCAAACACAAATATTTTTCCATCCAATGCTTTTTGGGTGCATACCTGCTGACCACATTGAAACTGAACAGACTGTTGGACTGGCATCTTTCTGTGGAAACAACCCTGTGATTCAGGTTTGTCACCCAGCAAGTACGGCTGTGACCTAAAGTGCAGCAGATCAGCCATGCTTGATGTTGAGTTGGGGTATAGGGCTATAGGATATAGGGAAGAGGGTAAAATGTTGTTGTGCCAAAGGGTGATGATGTAAGACACAAGAAGGACATGAACTTCCCTTGGACCTATAGAGAGTAGTTCTATGGAGACCTGACAGATTCATGTTAACCCTACACAGGCTACATGATTCCCCCACTGATGTTAGGCTCATCACAAAACCCCTTCCACCACGAAGGAGGAGAGCAGAAAACTGCTTCAGGATGATGTATGTTCAAGTTACAAGAGAATGTTTCTGTAGTAGAAAAACATGATGCCAGACATTAAGCAGAACTATCACTTCCTGCCTAACAAGTGTTACAACTAATGCAATCTCGGTAGCTCTCTAGCTGAAGCGAGTATGTCTTCATGCCCCACTCTTTAGTTATAAATGTCATCACCTTTCTCCTTTCTTAAAGTGCTTTGTGAGAAGGTACATGTACAGTTCCTTTTGTCTAATTTATGAGAAACTAGCAAGTGTCTGTGATGTTTGACTACCATCCCAGAGAGAAAACTAAACATAGTAGACAGATCTTTACCTGTTGGTAGAGTCTAGTACTTTTGGAGATACCTCGAATCCTAGTAAGGGAAGACAAGGAAAGCAGATATCAAGATGGTAGCCATGAACTCCATCATGAGTATTCTATATGATTCCCAGGCAGGAAGGCAGCCATGGGAGAAGCATAGCAAGCTTTCTTGTCAGACTATATATGAACCACCAGCTCCCAAATAACAACATGGAGACTTCTTATGAATTATACAGTCTTGGCCTTTAGCTTAGGCTTGTCCACAACTAGCTTTTATAACAAATAAATCTGCTTCAACTAATCTACATTTAACCTTGTGGCTTTCCCCCTTTCTTCTCCATTTCCGAACATGGAACATACTCTACATCTCCTGATGTATCTCTGTCTCTCTTCTTCCCAGAGTTCTCTCTCTTCATAGAAATTCCACACCTTCTCTCCTGCCTAGCTATTGGCCACTCAACTTCTTATTAAACAGACCACAGTAACACATCTTCACACAGTGTAGAGAAATAGTTCACTACATTGAAGAGATTTTATAACATAGAATAAAAATACAGCATTAAGGTTAGAAAGGAGAGACCAAGTAGGAGGTCTGGGTGGAGATCCTGAAGGTCTAAGATGTCTCCTCATACTCACTCACATATTTACTAATTAACATATCTGCTAACTAACATAAATTCTTTTGTTTTCTGTTGGATACTGTGCATTTATTATATAAATGTTGGGTCTTATGAGTTTATATATATATACATATATATATATCTTATGTGCTTTGATTACATTCTCCTTAAACTTATCATTCTCTCTTCTATACACCTCCACCATCCTATGGGTCCACTTCCTTTTCCAAAAAAGTGTCCTCCTACTATTAAGTCACACATGTTTACACATGTGCACACACACACACAATATATATATATATGAAAACATACAATATTTCTACGCCTTATTTGCTTAACATAATGATCCCCAAGTCTATCTACTTCCCCTAAAAATGACATAATTATGATTTTCTTTATTGATTAATCTGCTGACAGATATCTAGGCTTGTTCCATGAAATGGTTATTGTACTCATATAGCAGTAAACATGAATGAATAGACATTTCTGTGATTTGGTAACTCTGATATTTTCCAATCCCCAGTAGTTGTTTAGCTCAGCTATACAGTAGTTTTTTGGGGGACTTCTATTCTGAGTTATATGAATTAACATTTTCTAAACAGCATCAGTTTCTTTTCCTCCCACCACCAGCATTTATTATTCTTTTTTTTTATAATTTTTTAAAGCATTTGCTTTTTTTTTAAACTTTATTTATTTATTTGTCTTGGTGTTTGCCTGGAACTGGAACTACAGACAGTTGTTAGCTGCCATGTGGGTGCTGGGAATCAAACCCGGGTCCTCTGGAAGAGCAGATGGTGCTCTTAACCGCTGAGCCATCTCTCCAGCCCTGTATTTATTATTCTTTACTTCCTTGATAATAACTCTTGTGATTTGGAGTGAGATGGACTCTTTTATAATTAAATCTTTTTATAATTTTTATATGACCTGAATTTGTAAGTAAAAGTCTGCATATGTTGAAAAGGCCATGGTCTTTTATCAACGGCCCACTCTTGTCTGGAAAGCAGCTGACAGCATAGTTAAACACTGGCAGTATGATTCTAACTCATGCTTGCATCCATAATCTCCACAACAGATTAAATCAATCACCAGCCCTTGAGTTTATGCACTAAATATTGTCAGTACTCATCTTTTGGATGGATCAACACCAGAAAAAAATGCCATATCTAATGAAGATTTCACAGATTACTAAAATAAATAGTCAAAACTTGGATGCATTTTAGAAACTCTGATTTAAACCAGCCGATTTGGATCCAAATAGCTAAGTTTATGACCAAAATCATCTCCAGCCCATGTGGCTTGTACTACAAAGAACTCCATTAAACTGCTGGGTCATGGATCCAAAACCCAACACGCTGTGTTCTCAGTTTCATTGCTCTCTCTGGACCTTCTAATGGATGGCGAGTCACTGGTGTTGGATGGATGTCCTCTCTATTTTAATTCAGTAGACATTTTGCTCCCAGTCATGACTTTGAGAGAACAGGTGTTCCTCAGTGGCTTGAACAGTTAATGTCTCTGCTCTGAAAACTTTTTAGGTGCCCAGTAAACAGCCTTCAAGCAGATAAGGTCTTTTTTCTCTTTTGCTTTCCTGCACACAGGCAAACTGGAGGTAATGAGCACATGGCCCCTTTAGAGCAGCAATGAGAATCTCAGTGACAAATACCTTCAATTGTTTTCAGCCGAATCAGCCAGTCAACATTGGTTGAACACACCATTGTGTACAAAATTGTTGCAGCTGTCTGATCCCTCTGAAATAGACACTGGGGAAAAGCATACTGAGCAGACCTGGATCTCAATCCCATCTCTGGCACTAATTAGCTGTGTGACCTTGCATAGTTCACCCTGCCTAAGAGCCTCAGCCTCCTTTCTTATTTCTAGGGAATAGTGACTCTGACCCTGCCCAGCTTATCAGGTTGATGCTATGTGCACTGAAAAAAAATGGGTGAACAAAAGCACCTGGAAAGTAAAATTTATGAGCAAAGATACTATTCTGTTATTAGAAGTGGCTATAAACTCTTAATGAAGGTAGAAACTAACAGACACAGAAATGGCATGGTAGGAAGAGTTTTAATTACAAATTAGTATATATATTTGCCACATTGGGTACTTTAAAGAAAAATGTCAAGTACTTCCAAACCAGATTTTATGATGTCCCTAAATTATGTTTAATTGTTGAATAAATTAATTGAAAACAAGCAGACATTTATTGCATTAGTAACATGTTGGGGTTGTCTGGTGCTATGGTCCATTCCTGTAGGGTTGGAAGCTGAAGATTTGAGGTACACAAATTTTCAAGGTATGGCTTACATGCCCCATGTGTGCTAGTGAGGTCCCTATGAAGTAGTAGAATAGAAAAGTTGCTCAGGTCATGTGGCTCCTTCTCATCTCACCAGGACACTTCCCTGGACCATTGCTGAGTCTTGCTCCTTGTCAGCAGTGCTCGATCCACTTCACTGAATGTGCCTGCTTGTAAGTCACCAAGATGGAGAAACTGAAACACTCTGCTCAGTGTTTGTCTCTGTCATTTTGTTCTTTCACAGTTGTCTTGATCTTAATAACTGCATCAAAACATACCACAGAAGACTCAATGAAAGCTGTTTGTGTAACTTCTGTCCTCTAAGACCTCAAAATCCTATTTAGGTTAATTTCAATAAAAGTTCCTCCATGGGTTAGGGTTAGGGTTAGGGTTAAGATTGTGATGGCAAACTAAAGCTTCATTCCTTTAGAGTTTCCTATGAGGAATGAGTGAATTTATTAAGGTTACTTACAGAGGGTGGGTGAGGGCTCATTGAAAGGAGTATGTGTGACCACCAAGCAGCCCCACTAGAAAGTCTTCACGTAGCATGAATGATGGCTTTTCATAGACAAATAGAACAAAAGTCTCGTCTCCTCATCTCCACCAGCCTACATACTCTAGTTTCTCCCAAAGACCACTTAGGCTATTTGCAAATATGGCAGCACCTTTGAAATTGATGAGATCTTATCAATGTAAGAGGCTGAAAACCTAACAGAAGTTGAAGTAGATTTCCTAAGGTGTCTGTACCTGGGTCATGGGCACTTTAGGATTTCAGGCAGAATACTTTAAGGAGCTCAAAGGTGGTTAAAAAAAAGATAAAGGAAAGAAGTTTTGAACATCTCTAGATAAAATCTTCCTAACATCTAGCAACTAATGCAAGCAGATCCTAATGTAAGTATTCCTGACACCTGGTTGAGCCAACATGGCTCCTGTGGGGTGCACCTCGTACAGAGGTACGCCCCTGGGCATGGCTGCTTAAACCCGTGCACACCCCTTCTCTTAAAAAGAGATACCATGTTTTGGTCACTCTTTTCTCCTGTCCTGTTTCTCTGCTTCTGTACCCGCCTGGGAACTCTCTTAAATAAAGCCTCGTGTGGCCTTGGTAGTGCAAGTGTGTGTGTCTTCTCATGCACGAAACCAACACCCAAAATGCTAGAGCAGAAATGTTACAGCTAAAGAAGAAATCCTGGGAACTCAGCTGAAGGATAAACTTCTGAGTGGAGGGAGTAGGTAACCCAGGGAAGGGAAGGGTCTGGATGCTTCATTTTAGGTCAAATTGCTCGGAGACAGATGTAAGCAAAGGAGTTACTTTCACTTTTGTCAACTGAAACCTCCTTAAGTTTAAGAATGAGAAGAAATTTCAAGGAAACAAAGCTGAATAGAACAGAAACACATTTTTACCTCTGATTTTTACTTAGCCTCATGTGTGTCTGCCAGGAGTAAAATCCTTAGAAGATCTTGATGATGGCAGCCCCAGAGATTAGAAAACTAATGTTAGTGCAGAATCACTGTGGACCAAGAATAATAAATTGCTTGTTTCATATAACTCTCTCACATTACAAGGTGATGCAGAGAAGCTTAACAACATATACAAAGTCACAAACTGCAGACAAAGCTGTGGCCATGATTGGTGACAGATATAGGTGATAAGACAAGGCCAGGTCACCTGCCATGGTAGCTCCAGCTGAAGAGTCCTGGGCATGAGCTCCAAAGACAAGGGTGGACCTGATTAATGCTTACACTCTCCACACTATAATTCAAATACTGAGCATACCTTCAGCACCAGCCCCACAAAAGAGATAAGGAAAAAAACCTGCTGTCTATTGGACATATCAGACATCTCTTTGGGGTCTTCTGTACAACTTTTAACTCTGAATACAACTTTACTGGTAATGTGGAAGTCACAGCAGTGGTTTCATAATAAGAAAACACCAAAGCCAATTCAAAGCAACGTTTACCAGCAAACTGGTAAACATAATTCACTAAAGAGTTTATTTAACCAAATTAAACCAAGTGTCTGTGATAATGTACCCATATATAATTATAAGCTTCTTCACAATCAACCAAGTCAAACAAATTACATTCGCTGGAGACCCACACATTTCAGGTTTGAACAGAGCTGCCGAGTCTCATCCCACATGCTGCCCAGGCAATCATCTCTGCAGAGGTGAAGTACAATAGACAGACATGGGGGCTGTGGATACAACAGCCCAGAGTGGTTCTCTACTGAAGACCACCTGAAGAGAGCTAAAGCCTTTAGATATCCACCAAAGGGAAGCACCAAGTGTGCCTACTGTGTCTCCTTAGAGGAGGCTCTGAGAGACTTTCTTAAGAATTGTTGGTGGATGCTTCAGTCTTGATGTTGTGGGGAGAAAACTGGATTTGCCAGGAGTAGAGGCTGAACTAAGCAGTATTGGGACCTTGGGACTGCCTGCCCATGGATGGGGAGATGGAGAAGAGAGAATGACCTGATGTGGTGGGAGGGGGAAGGGACCTTGAATAAGGATATACAAGGATAGAAAATGTGACTTCTTTATTCATAGTAATAAAAAAAAAAGAATTACATACCTTCAAAAAAAAAAAAAGAATTGTCGGTGGAAAAAAATTATCCTTGGGAAAAGATGAATTTTCAGTTCAAGTCCTAATGTTAGGCAGTGCTGAAATTAAAAGGCCTTCACACATTGTTCCAGTGCCTATACCCAGGACTTCTTCCTCGAAGGCCATAGCAACACCTAAAAGCTCAGAATTAAGGACACATTCACAGCCTAGCTCTAAGTCAGAATGATACTACACAATCCCAACCCAGAATCAGTGTCATTCATTATACAGCCCAGATTCATGTCACAAAAACAACATACACATTCATACTCCAGGTCAGAATGATGACATATATAGCCCTATTCCAGATTCAGACTAAATACACAGTCCTGATTCAGGCTTAGTGTGACTAAATACAATATGGTTCCAGGCTCAGAATGACTAAATACACAGCGCTTGGGCTCAGGTTGACTAAGTGTACAACACTGCTCCACGATGAGTTACTATACAGCTCTACTCCAAGTTCAAAATGACTACTACATACATATATGTCACTGCTCCAGGCTCAGAGTTACTGAGTAGACAAGCTCAGAATGCACATACAACCCAGCTCTAAGCCTATCCAACTTTTCAAATGTCTTTCATGTTATCTCCTCTCCCCTCCCCCTCCCCTCCCTTCCCCCTCCCCTTCCCTCCACTTCTGTGCCTGGAAAATTGTGTTTTAAGGGCCACATTTTGTGCTATCTCTTCCAAGTCCCTTCCTGCTCCTTCTGTTCTGCCAATCTTTCTTAACTTGGAACTGCTGCCATATGGACAGTATAATTAATTCTTTGTTATAAAAATGAATCTGTCCTGTTTATTATTGGATGCTTGGCAGTGTGCATTCCATTGAGTAGAGACTTATTATTGGAGGCTAGCAGCCTGTCCAGTTGCAATAAAACATGTTTGGGCCCTGTCCCAGTGCATCCTGGGGACCAGGGAAGGGGAGGACATCCACTAGTTTGAGATTCCTGAGCTTGAAGACTGTAATCCTACATGTGTTCTTTAATTACCCTGGTCATCCGTAGGTACCTAGAGAGAGTGAATCATGGAGGGTACTTCCTAAACCCGCTTCCCTCTGTTAACACAGGTAAAAGTTGAAATGGAAGAATTTAAATAGTGATTTACTGTGGCAAACTCAAGGCCCCTCACTGTTCTGTTTTCAATCTTCTGTACCAAAGAGACTTATGCCTGTAAGGACAAGGGAGTGTTGAATTCTAAAAATCAAAATTCAAACCTTGAGCCTAAGTTTTCTCATCTGAAGAGCACAGTTAATTTTATGTAGCTCTCAAGGGTAATGTATTTAATGAAATATACACATTAAATTGTGTTACAAGATCACCTTTTCCTGTTCTTATAGAAAACTAAAAACAGGTTAAAGTATACCTAAATTATTTATAAAGAGTATGATTCCACATGATAAACCATGGTGATTTTCATACATCTGTGACAACAGTTGACCTTTATGCTCTTGGCATAGTATAAAAAATTTTTGAAGAAATTATTCAAAGAACACTTTGGATTAGAAATAAAATCCCATGCAGCATTCACACTCCAAAGGCATTAGCTCAACTACGTTCATAGCAGCATTATTCATAATAGCAAGAAGCTGGAAACAACCTAGATGTCCCTCAACTGAAGAATGGATAAACAAACTGTGGTACGTCTACACAATGGAGTACTACTCAGCAGTAAGAAAAAATGATATCCTAAAATTTGCAGGCAAATGGATGGATTTGGAGAATATCCTCCTGAGAAAGGGATCACAAACCCAGAAAGATAAACACGGGATGTACTCACTCATTCGTAGATTTTAACCAAAAAGTTGGAAACCACAACCACTGAACAACTTTGGTTCTGAAACATCTTGGACCGGTACCTTGGAGCCCATTCCATTCAGAGGAACACCTGACCCAGTGTTGATATTGGAGTGAGGAAAGTGGATCTTCCTGGAGTGGATGCTTAACTAAACCACCTTGGGACCTTGGGACCTCCTGCCCTTGCTGGGGAGAAGATAAAGTAATGAGAAGAGAGAGTGACTGGGAGGGGTCAGGAGGGGGAAGGAAGTTTGAACAAGGAGATACATGGATAAAAATTATGACTTTACTTATAATAAAAAAAAGAAAAAAAATCCCATGCAGATGAGTGCCCCCTGTTTACAAAGTTGTCACACAAGAGGTCTTCTGAAGGTTTACATTGCTCAGGAGGGGTAGCCCAAAGGGTAAGCACAGACTGCAATAGCTTGTCCCAAGTAGGGCTTTCTCCAAAGTCCAGTTTGCAGCAACAGACCTCTCTCTGCTCCTGTTTCAGAACTCCAAAGCAATATTTTAATACAGAACAAAGAACCATTCAGTCTCAACTTTCTGAAATTTATATTGTAATGCTGTATGCAAAACCAGGTAGACAGTAGAGGCCATTGGAACCGATTATGTTGATGGCTATCATCACTACTTGAAAATAAACCAACATTAAAGATATGCAGACATTTAAAAAGGAGCCATTTTTTGTCAAATGCAATTAGAATTAATTCTCAAAAAATGTATATGCTCAACCCAAATCAGATTAAGGGAAAAGCCAACAGGGGAGATGGGCTCCCTCTGTACTGCACACTAAAATTCTTAATTAAACTCAGGCACTCATAAAGAGTCTCAGAAGAAAGGTTAATGAAATGGGGTAGGAAGGGAAGATGTCTCTAGAGAATCTTGAAGATTTCAGAGCTGTCTCTTTGTTGCTCTTGAGCAAAAGTTTAACAAAAATGCTTACAGAATGCATGTCTCTTTTCTCCAATCAAGAGCTGCAGAAGGCCTCTTGTCCTCTGCAAGGGCTGTGTCATAGTGTCTTTTCTGGCACTCCTACCAACACTGAAAAGGGCTAGCAAGTTTTGGACACCAAGTTCCTGATATCAGAGAGATCACAGAACTGTGTTTGGCTCTGCTACGTCCTGTTAGCATCTGTAGACTAATACTTTGGATAAATTTTAAAAGAGGTGAGGAAATCCTAATAAGCAAGGATGCTCTAGTGCTTGACCCAAGAACAAGTATGGAAGGCTACATCAATGATCCATGTGGATGTGCAGTTGGCGGGATGGGGGACACTCCAACTGGTGGCGAATTTACCTGAACACAAGCCAAGAGCCAGCTCACCATATTTCCTCAACATAGCCAGTGAGTGAAGGAGATGGGGTGGTGCTATGAGTGTGGAGGACTGCACTTCAAATATGAGGAATGCATCCATGGTGAGTCAGGGACAGGCTTCTGGAGGTCTGCCTCTGTTGTCAACTGGGGTATGAACTGTGGAATCATTCACATGGTGTGGATTGCTCCACACAGGTGAGGTCTCTGTGATCTAGGTAGGAGTCCATGTGTTTCATGCATTTTCTTTTCCTAATCTGCTAAATAGCTTCCAGCCACCATTCAATCTCAATGTTAAAGATGCTAATTTCTCTACTTATATGAAATTACACTTCAGTATCGAAAAAATAGAGGCACAGAAAGATGAATGCATTTGTCCACTGTTCTTTATTAAGGAGTAGTGAAGCTGAGATCCAAACCCAGACAGATGGTTCTTAAGCACAAAGACTGTGTAAAACAGACTCTGCAAACAAGCATGGTTGAGAGAAGGATTTACTGAGGCGGTGCCCCCTACACTCAAAACAAGGCTACTTCCATCTAAAGAGAGGAAGGAGGAGGCATGGTAAACGAGAGTGGAGGTTTTGAGACATATGAGGGAAACCAGGGGACAAAAAAGGGCCAGGACCAGGCAGATAGGGTGTAAGCAGCTGCAGCCATGAGAACACACTCTAGAGTGAGAATCTACAGGTTCACTTTAAAGCTGTGTAGACTGGCAGAAAACCATCTAGTCAACAATAACTGAAAATCTCCCTTTTCAAAAACTCTTTGGCTTCTGTGTAGAATCCAGAGGTCCAGAGAGTGGTTATGCAGAAAGAAGGAAAAATACAAGTTAAAGCCAGTGGTTCTTATAGAGTGGCCTGTGGGTCAGTAGCATCTGTGACTGCTGAGAACCTTGTAAAATATAGGTGTGTATATTACATGCACTGAATCAGAAACTCTGGCATAAGGCAGGTCTCAGCTATTATACATCAATATACATTTAGCAGCTGAAAATAGAGTGTTTATTATTTCATAGTCCCCCTGGGTTAGGAGCCCAGGCATGGCTTAGTGAGTCTTCATCTCAAAGTCTCTAAGGGATGCAATCACAGTGTCAGCCAGGCTGTGTTCTCATCTGAAGATTTAAGTATGTGGGAAGCTGCTTCTAACATTTTCCAGAGTGTTGTCAGAAGTAATCTTCTTACAGTTGTATAAATGACAGTGTCAGCTTCTAGCTGGCCATTATCTAGAGTCTACTTCTGTCCCTGGATCCTGTCTACAGCCTCTTTGTCATATGAACATGCTTGATATGGTGCCTACCTTTTCAAGCCCACCAAGAATCTAGAATAGGTTTAAAGTTTTTGCCACATAAGTATAAGGACTAGAGTTATACTCCAGAATTCCATAAAAGCCAGGTAAGCATGGTGGTCCAGCTGCAACCCCAGTGTCTGGAGATGAAGATAGAAAATGTCCTGGGCAAGCTTTTCAGCTAGAATAGCTGAACTGGCAGGCTCCAGTGTCAGTGAGAGACCCTGCCTTAGTAGATTAAAAAGAAAGAGAGATTAGGGAAGACACCAGTATCCATCTATAGCCTCCATATGGACATACATATACAACATGTACACCTATATTCACACATATGTGAATACAAGCACCCCTTTAGAATGCACCTGCTATTATAACAGTCTTATATAATATTGTATTGCAATCATAAGAGTCATCATTCCAAAATTCTAGTGGTTAGGAAAAAAACCCATAAATCACTAATGTTTATTCTACCAAGACATAAACATCAGAAGGCAGGGGTGAGGGGGCACCACACATCCTGCCAGTAAGACCCCAGTTTTCTGTGTGTAACATGCCTTCTTATTTGAGAATTTCTAGTTCAGTCAGTGGTTTTAACAAACATTTCCAATGATTCTTGAAATTTCAAGAGATTCTTGAAAGTTCATATTAGCACTGTATTTAACACACGGACTTTGGAGGCTTAAACCTTGGTGGTTCAAATCCCTGTCTTCTCCTGCATGACCTTGGGTAACCCACTTAACCTCACAGAGCTCAAGACCTTTGTGTCTAAAGCAGTACTCCTGTGGGTTTGCTGATTAGAGTGCAGAGATACCTGGGTGTCTGCTTCCAAGGACATGTTCAGTAAAGGTCTGCTGCTGCTGTTGTAACTATGGAGTTTGCTTGCTTCTCTGTGTGGCATTGTAATGGGGATTACATAAAGCTCCTGAGTGGAAAGTTAACCAGGTAGGAACTCCTTCAGAAGGCAGTATCTCCAGTCTTTCCACAGGATGCTGCCAATACAAGATTAAATACTTTTAGAAACAGGGAGCACCCTGTTGTCTTGGGAGAGAGAATTATTTTGGAAAACATGATATGATTTAGGATGTGCCCTTCTTTCTCTCCTGTTCTCTTCTTTCTAACCCTAACCCTTCTTTCCTTCTCTGTAGTCAAGGTTGAACTCCCCAACACTTGAGATTTTCACTTTAAAAAATGATTGCTACAATGCTCCCTGGGAAGTTGAGCATAGGCAAGATATTAATAGAATATAATAAAATGAACTTCAGACCCTCCTGTGGTTTTCTATGTCCATAACAGGGATCAGAGTTCATCTTTGTGGAAGGAATGTGGATTTGCTCACTGGGGGAAGGAAAAGAAGCAGGCGGTACATCCATGTTTTGTATGCATGTGGATGCAGGTCCATGTGCACATTTATGTATGTGGAGTGTATATGTATATTCAAGTGTGTGTGTATCTACATGTAAATACCTATGTGAATATGAATATATATATAATGTTTATGAGAGGTCATGACCATATTTGTATGTTTACCTGTGGGTATATCACATACATGTGGTACATGTACATGTGTGTACATATGCATGTGTTCATTTGAGCTAATGTGTCTGTGTGTCTGTGCATGTGTTTGAACACACACTCATGAGTATAAGCAACACTGAGTGTATTCCTCAACTACTTTATCTTATTTTCTTATTGAATCCTGAGCTCACTTACCCAGCTAGGTTGGCTATCCAATGAGTTCCAAGGATCCTCTTGTCCCCTCTTCCTCAGTGCCAGAATTAGAGACCTTTGTCACCATGACCAGCTTCGAGTGAATGCTAGGGATCTAGACTTAGGTCTTGTTGCTTGTCTGGCAAGTACTTTACACAATGTATAATCTCTCCAGCCCCTAATGTCTAAGACTTTTAGTGAAATAATTACAGCATCTGTGGCCAACTAAATGCTTTTTAGAACAAACCAAGGCCTGCATGGATGAATGAAATAAAATACTAGTTTCTTTTTTTCCCATACTTTTGGGAAACTCTTTTCTGTTTTGACCTTTCTTACTACCAAGATATGAGACAGACATGATTACAACAAACAGCAGGCTTGTGAGAAGAAAACCACAACAAAGTATTTGGCTAAAACAGGCACCACCATCTGCCTGGGCTGCAAAGTATCATTTAGTAAAACAACAGGCAGAACACGTGGTTCAGAGACTGTTAATGCACAGTCAATAAAGTAACTAACCAATCCGTAGTAACAGTCCCCCAAAGGACAGTTCTGAAGTGTTTTATTCGGAGAGCAAATTAAAGCAAAGCAAAGCAGAATCTAGCAAAAAGCCAGCAGACTCTTGTCTATTTCACATATGAGTCCTCAGAGACAGTTGTGAAATTATCCACATCTTTCCTATGTCTCCTTTGTTCAGGTACAAATACACCAAGTGAAATCTGTGCTTGTGGCTTCACTTTCTTTAATTCCCTGCACGCAGCATGGGCACAGAGGTACCTGCTGACAAATGGTATTGATCTACGTGTGACCACACAGAGATCCACAAGCCTATAATTAGCCAGCAAGCCAACCAGTTGTCTTGTTGTCAAATCATCATAGATTTAATTCAGGGCAATTCATAGGTGCAAAATGCTGGCATTTTTATTCTTCACACTGAGAACAGTTCTTATCTTTCTGGGTTGCTCTAGCACAGTGGTTTTCAACCTTCCTAATGCTGCCATCCTTTGATATAGTTCCTCATGTTGTGGTGACTCCCAATCCTAAAATTATTTCATTGCTATTAAATAGCTATAATTTGGCTACTGCTATCAATCATAATCTGATATATAGAATATCTCATATGTGACCCCCTCAAGGAGTCAAGACATACAGATAAAGATTCACTACTAGCAGGAAATTGAGAACCCCCACGAGCACTTGGTACATATGAATTTGTAACTGTGATTGTGTGTTTGTATATTTGATAAAGTAGAGAAGACAAATGTTTTCATTCAGATAATATGTGGCCAAAGAATGAGCTGTTCATGAACGAACTTTTTTGGACCCTTTATTTCCATGCAATCTATTCAACATGGCATCCTCATTATGATGATTAAAATAGCCATTCTGACAGTCTATAGTCTACAGTAATGTCAATAGTCTGACAGAGCCATCATGGCCTCTTCTGTCTCCAGAGAATGACTCTGTAGCTGATTCTTGCTTCTTTGGGTCCACACTGACACTTTGGTCTCTGCACTCCCTTCCTTATAAAATTTGTCAACCAGCAAATAGAATGAAGATATGAACAATTTTTTTCTATCGTTCCTATATTTCTATATTTCTTATATAAACTTTCTAAGCTAACATATAAGGAAATAGGTTTCTTTATGGCATTTTCATATGTACTTTGTTTTATTCAGTCCTTTCCCAACTGCCCTCCCCTGGACCTTGTTCTAGTCCCCTTCCCCCCGAAACAGCCTCAATTAAACTTTTACATTGTATGAACCATTTTCCTATCTCCTTGCCCTCAAAATCTCTCTCCCCCCTCATAGTCTCCTTTCTACATTCATATTACACACACACACACACACATGCATGTGCATGCATGCACACACACACATACACATGCACACACTTTGAATGACATGTCTCAAACATTACTTGTCCATTTAACTTCTTTATGAATAAATAAATTTGGTTCACACAAACTCAGTACAATTACAGTCTAGCAATCTGGGAGTGTGATTTTAGAATATTATTAACAGTATTTATTAGCTGAAGATGCAATGTAGAAGTGAACACACAGGGTGGGATTTACAGTTATTGCTCTACAGAGAAGAGGCAGGGGTGAGCCAGCCTTCTAATAAAACTTCCATACCATAAGCTGGGGTTTAGATGAAATGATATGATTTTTCCCCTGCAGCTCAGTAACTTACACGAGAGAACACTGATGCGATCATATTATTTGTTTCTTTTCTTGGCAAAGGCCTGATGAAAGCTATATCCATTGTTCTAATATAATTTTTATTTTCTCAGATTTATCTTCTTTTGAGTACCATTCCACACATGTCTCTCTCTACCCTAGAAGGGAAGATGGGTGTCTTTTATATCATCTTAAGCTGTATCTCCCAGAGATTTTTCTTGTTCACTAGTCACAGAAATTTTCCTTTCCTGGGTGCTGTATTATGACTTCTAGGCAAACAGAATAAACAAAATCTAAAACAATGACCCAAGCATAGTGGCTCATACCTGTAATCCTAGCACAAAGCAGCTGAGACCAGAAGGGGTATTGCCGTAAATGACTACAAGGCCAATATAGGTTACATAGTAATTTTGAGATTATTCTGAGCTAGACAGTGAGACTTTGTCTCAGAAAATCAATAATTGAAATAATAATAAAAGCAAAAGAAAACATAATCCTACTAAGGAGAGAAACAGCACAAGACTGATTTTTTATAACGTATACAACACAGACATGGAAGTAATTTGAAAGCCCTTTGCCAGCATGACAGGACTGGATGACATGACAGCAAAGGATGACATGTATAAGGAAAGACATTCAGATGTTCTTACTGAAAACAATGAAGAGAACTCAGCACCTGGGTACCTTTCTCCATCACATGCTAATTCTCCCATCATTAATAATGATGCAACACAGACCCTCGTTGTTTAATCAATAATAATTCCTACATCAGACAACCTCAAGGAAGTGCCCTATGGCAACAGGTAGTAAACATTGGTTCTGCAAGTGAGGAACATTAGTGGAATAGAGATGGGGAGCTCATCTGTAGGGCTCTAGGACATTTATAAAGCAAGTGGATATATACTGAGTGTGTTTTTGTACAAACACAACACAAAAATCTATGTTTTCTAGATCTTTTGTTAGAGGTCATCATCCATACTTTCTCTTTTACTTCAAGATATGCAAAGTATTTGGCATCATTTGATAGAGAAAAAGAGCTTAATAAGCTTGTATGGAAGAAAGGCTATGAGAGGGAGAGAAGTTAACATAGATGTGGATAGAAGACACGTTTCCTAAGACACCTGCACATCCTAACAACCAGTGGATGGGGCACTACAAAAAGAAGCGTTGGATTTGTTCAGAAGAAAACAAGTGACATAGAAAGCATGTGACAGGGCAAGTGGGGAAAGAATATAAGGGAGGTTGGCTTTTCCTGGCCACTTATAGAAACTTGGGACAGGTGTTCTCCTCCTCCATAGGACATAGGACTTGGCAAACATGAGGTGCACTCTTGTTCACTTAGCTTGAGCAGTTTATTTGTATAGCTGTTCCCAATGTTTGGCTATAGCAGGAAGATTCGGAACACAAAAGGGTTTCTATGGGTTCCACATACAGTTACATCATCCTCCATCCCTCACTTATGATTGTGGTGGATAATTACATAGACTTGGTTAGATCAAAAATGCCTAGAACATCAATGAGACATACTCCAGAGTGTTTTTATGGATACTTTCCTAGAGAGGCTTAACTGAGAAATAAAACAAAACACATCACTGAATCTGGGAGACAGCATTTTATGGTCTGGAGTCCTGGACTGAAGATAGGGGGAGAAAGGACACAGAGAGGAGAGGCCTTCATTCATCTCTCTCTGCTGTCTGAGCCTCCGCCTGGACACCAGCAGGCAGCCTCAAGTCCTTGCTGCAGTGACTTCCCACCACGATGGACTGTCATCCCTGAAGTTACTCTCTGTCACGTATTTTGTCACAGAAATAATACAGGCTCTAATGCAAAGATCAGGGTTGCACTTTGGGAGTCCTTCTGATGCTACGGGGCTGAAATCAAAGGCACTGAAAACTAAGCCTAGAAAGAATCTCCTGTCTTTTTCTCAGGGTTAGGGAGGCTGCAGCTTCTGCAGCAGCAATGGCAGCCAAAAGGTAGTAGAAGGTGAGAGTGAGTCTAAAGGAGGGAGGAATCTAAGCAGTGAGATGCTCAGCCTGACCTACAAGATGAGAGAAAGACAAAATGGTCTTGGAGGTTTCTGTATCGGGTTGTCAGGAACGAAGCTGAAGGAGGAATCAGGAGCAGTGACTCAAGTACCAGGCACCCAGGAGAAATGATTCCAATCTTACTGTGGGTGTAAAGAAGGGTGTAGTAAGAGTTTCTGGCCCAGCCTAGCCTGGAGGTCTAGGCCCACAACCCCAAATAATTATACAAAGTCTTATATTAATTACATGCGGTTTGGCCCACGGCTCAGAAATATTACTTGTTAACCTTTACTCTTAAACTAATCCATGATTAGCCATGTGCCTTAGTGCATTTTCATCTTCTTTCCTCTGTGTCTGCCAGTCATCTCTGCTCTGCTCTTTCTCTTCCCAGAGTTTTCTTAGTCTGGTAGCTCCACACATACTTCCTGTCTTCCTTCTGGCCAGTCAGCACTTTATTAAATCAGTAGGAGTGACAAAAATTTACAGTGTACAAAAGCATAATCCCACAGCAGTGGGGACCACAATGTTAGGAGTAGATATAGGGTCAGAAATTTTGGACTTGAGTCTAGATTTTGGGGAGCTATTTAGTCTCTTCAAAACTTAACTTTATTCATCTACAAAATAAAGAAACAAAGAACCCACACTGTCAATTTAACATAATGATTAGATACTGTACAAAGCAACAGATCTAAGACTTAATGAAAACTCCAAAATTACTAGGAGATATAGCCATTATTAATTCTAGAAAAGTTAGTCTAAGTTTTTATTTCCATAAGTATTCTGAATAGAAACTTGGAAATGATGAAAAATGAAAACTGTTGTTCATCAATATGCACTGGTGTGTATGTATAATTTTTCTCAACAATTTTGAATATGAATCATTATAAGGTATTATAACTGTCAGTAGAAACTCAATATATAATATGAACAGGTATATATTCTCCACAAACTCAGTACCCAAAATTATTATTGTTAACTCTCAGTTTTGCCCAGGGTTATTTATTGGATTATGAATCTGGTATGATGGTCTAGAATCATTTAGTATTTTTGTGTGTGTGTTTTATACCCACACCAAGAAATCAACTCAACTAATAAAGCAAGGAAGGTGAGATTATATTGACTAATTCTTTCTTCAAGTCAGTAGTTAAGTTTATTTATACAGAAGATAAGATCTTAATCATAATTTTCAATGAAAAATTCTCTAACTTTGTCACAATATCTTTTCATTTGCATGAATGCACAAGGGCTGGCATGGATGTATAGTAGCTTCCCTCAGGTAAAGTTTCCTTCATCTACAAGAAAGATGTTCACCAGCTATTTCTATAAGCATCACCTTTAACTTGCTTATAAGTAAAATAAATCATCTCAACCTATTATTGACTTACATATGCATTGTATATATATTAACACATGAAAATATTTTACTTTAAAGTCATACACTGGGAAACCTTATATGCTTCTAATTAAACATTTAAATTAATGTAAAGTCACACTAAAACCTGTATCGCTTCCATTTCCTAGACCATGATATCTCTCTGATTTCTCAGGAAAAGCATGGAAAGTGGGCCAGTTGAGAACTATTTCCTAATAATATCAGGAGAAATTAGGAAACCTATTTCACGTAAATTATCTAGGGAAGGGAACACAGCATCATGTGTTTCTCTTGTCTTTCATCTCCTATAACGTATACCAAAATAAAAAACAGGACAGTAATAAACTCTAACAGTGTGATTCTAGTATCAGTAACCTTGGAAATAAGTATTTTCCTTAGCATTAGGAAGAAGTGCTGGCTTAAGTTTGTTAAGTTAACTCCAAACCCTCTGCAAGGCTCAAGCTCTAGCATGTTTTTATCACATGGTAAAACATGAATCAGATGACACCAGGATCTGTGTCCTAGTCAGGTGTCCTCACAATGCAAGAGCAGAGGCTGTCACATGATTCACAGAGCATATCTACACTTGGAATAGCATGTCACTGGAGACAGGTGTTATAAAAACCCAGTCATCCTAGTTATCATAAAATTATCTGATTGGTTTGTATAAATTTTTTTTCAGACTGGTTGTGATTTAGAACCTTCTATTTAGAAATAAACAGGGGTTTCACCAAGCCCTTTTGATAATGGGGTATACTGGAAATATTAAGAATTAATTAAGTGGTACATCACAATTATATAGTAAATATTTATAAATGTTTCCAAAACTAGTAAATGAATGGGTATGCTGAAAGCAGAACATTCTGAAGCTTTGGAATTTGCTCCATTTGTGCCATGGCCGAGGCAAGTCATTGCACACCTCTGTCATATTTTAATCATTTATAAACCATAGAAGATGGGAGCTACTTGCCTTTTCTATTTATCTTGGGAAGTAGAAGGGAGGAATAAATTGTTACCACATGTGGACAACATCCTGAGTCCTTTAAGTGCCCCTAGAGCATCCATCTCAATAATTTTCTCTGAGCTCCAGGCACACCAGACTTTATTCAATCAGTCCTACAACAAAAGCTATAGAAGGTAACAGATTCTCTTTAATTGCTTTTAAAGCATCTCAAACTACTTCTGCAAAATCTCTACAAGTCTAACTGTGATAGTTTATTGGATAAAAAAATCTCTCAATGCCTGTATATATTATAATTAAAATACATACTATGGATAAATTTCATAATGGGGTAGGGGACAAACTATTTTAATGACTATAAGTACTGACCTGACTTAATGTAATTTTTAGGACTTTTGTCTTTCCCATCAATTGTGAGGAGGATTCTCCTCCTTAGACTCTGCATTCCTCCTTTTTGTCCTACTTCACAGCTGAATTGCTACTTGTCCTATAAAACGGGGCTATTTCCTTTGGGCTGGCTTTCAGGGAGCTCAGGCTTTCCTGATGCACATGGCCAACGTGGCCATGGCCAGCAGCCATGTCAGTCCATAGCAGGAACATTTTCAACATTAGTGGATGGCCATTATACTACAATGAAAAGGAATTTGGCATGGCCAGTAGAGTGAGAGAAACTACCTTATTCAACTGATTTCTCAATGTTTTTAGAGAGCACTCTACAAACTGAAAAATCCTTTTGGTAGAAGAGTCTATGAAAATCATGTTTTCCAGTCATTAAAACTAGAGAAACAAAATGAGTATAGTGGCTAATTATCTCTAATCCCATCACTAAGCAAGAGAATTGTCATGAATTCAAGGTCAACCTGGATGACAACTTGAGTTCTAGGATAATTGGATACAGAGTGAGACTGATACAAAGAAAACATACAAGAACAATAAAAGAAAGGAAGGAAGAAAAGAAAGAAAGAAAGATAAGCAGAAGTTGATAGTGTTTCACGGGAGGTTGACCAGTAGCCTGCAGTCATAGGGTC
The DNA here is from genome assembly GCA_004025045.1 of Sigmodon hispidus. Lineage (NCBI taxonomy): Eukaryota > Metazoa > Chordata > Mammalia > Rodentia > Cricetidae > Sigmodon > Sigmodon hispidus. Next base: position 403,808 of record PVIH01000182.1, read on the forward strand.
CTACTCCCTCCCTTGTTTTCTAGTTCTCATCAGATGATTGAGAACCGCATGATATTGAGAACGGCATGAAAATGAACAAAATCAAGCTCAAACAGTACAAGGAGGAAAAAAGATCTTTACATGCTTGAAATAATTTTTTTACTATGAAGGAAATAAAACCTTTCATTTTCACTGAAAATAAATAAGTGAAAAATATATCAGTGATGAGGCTATAACTGTCAACCAAGTAACCAAGCACAGTGAGTGATTTTTTTTTTTTAAGGTTGTTCCACTGAAACTTTGTGTTTGGAGGTGGAAAACTACCTAACATCTGTGACTTTAACTGTTCCTGGGACTGCACATGAATAGAAGTAGAATGTTCACTTTCTTCCTTAAGAAACTGACATTGCTCAAAGAGTAGAATTCCATGGGATAACATTTCCCTAGGATTCCTAGAACTTTGGATTCAATCTATTACAAAATGTTAATGTTACTATTAATAATAGTAAGATTAGGGCAATAAAAAAGAAAAAATAGTTTACATTCTCAGGGGTATTAAAAATCAAAACAAAACTTTGAGTAGAGTAAAATTGACAATCCAAGGTGACAGGAGAGCTGGAGGACTAAAGTGTAGCCATGTTATATGTCCAATATTGTATGTTGAGATTTCAGCAAGGTAGACACATAAAAAAGCAGTTTTTTGAGTTAAATACAACTATGACAATTTACCATTTCCTGATCATAGATGGTATATTTGAGTAAATTCTATTTAGTAAAATTATAGACATTGTCGTTTTCTCTATGTTCTTTATTTCCTAGTCTCAACATTTTTATGACTATGAGGCTAGGGTTGCTTATTTCTTATCAGAAAAAATTAAGGCTCAGGCAAGTAATTCTCATGGCTCAACTCAAAAGGCCACCTTTCAAATCTTCTTGCTCCTTCCTGAGCTGGGCAGATACATTAAGAAGTAGAAGTAGTCCACTAGGCCAGCAGAACTTAAGGACAATGATGGAGAAAGTAGGAGAAAGAAATGGATGTCAATGACTCTGCAGCTTTGAAACCCATAGAATATGAAGTCCTGAGAAGACATTTTTAACAAGAGAAATAACCAAAATGAAATGAATTTAAATCACTACATTCTGTTAAGACCTGGAAAAATTATGCTATGATCTGTAGAAATATTTGTGTTGTGAGCAAGCCTGGCTGGAAAGAGGGCAAAGTAGTGGAATATTTTATCAATTGTAGATGCTCTACTATTTAAAAAAAGATTCTTGAAAACTGAAACCTAAGTTTTCAAGAACAACAACAACAAACCAAAACAAAACAAAACAAAAAAAACCTGGTTTATCAAGTTTGGAAATGTTCATGTGATTTGACAAAGTCAGTATTTAACTTATGGCTTGATTTCTTAAATAATGTCTTTGTGTTGTAATTTTCCTCACTATGTACCTATGTACACTATGTACCTTCCGAGTGTACTCAAAGAAATGGAAGTCTTCTGGATTTTGTATTAAAAACATAATCCAGAACAGCAGTACTGACTTCTAATGAGCCAGGTGCTCTCACTGACAGAGGCTGGGCTGCTCTTTAAACAGATCTCTCACAGTCACTCTCCAGTAACACCAGGTCATGGTTGGTTTTGACTTGCATAGGCCGTATGAGTATATGACTGCTTCTGTGTTCCAATGCAGACTCCGAATATAGTGAACCAAGGATGATCTCAACCTTCACACTGACTTAACATCTCTGGCGTCAAGTCACAGCTGTGCTAAATGTAAGCACTACAGCACTGCACAGCACGGCCTCCACCTTTAATAAGCTCACATCCAGGCTTGCACATGGACAATACAGTAAATGAGCAGACTGGCAAGTAGTACTGGGAGAGCTGCAGATAGCAGTAGGTAAGCAGTGGATTCTAGTGAGAATAAGGTCAGGAGGAGAACTCAGTAGAGCATATAAAGTGAAGATGCATCTACACCAACTATCCCTATGAAAAACAGAAACAAATTTATTCAGAAAAGAGGACAAACATGTTGAGTTTAGAGAATTTAGTGTGTGTGTGTGGGGGTGCTAAAATATATATTGGACCTATTTATTCAATCCCTAAACTAAGAGTCTGGCAGCTTGTAATTTTAGATTGCTGTGTTTGCCACCTACACACACAGCATGAGGCAATAGACAAAAATACATATCACACCAAAGCCCCCAGAATAGAGGCATCTTCATTGTCATGTTATCCAGAGCAAATGGCCTCAAGTTACCATAGAAATCCCCATTCTCTTCTGTGGGAAGGTGTTTTAAATAAAGCTGTCAGACGGTCTCAATTAAAAATAACAAATGAAAGACCAATTACGGTCCCTCTGGATTTACTAATAAAGTTCATTAATGAACTTTCCACCAGGTGTTCAGAATCTAAACATAGCACATGGAGAAATTCTCAACACAATCAAAGACTGCCGTTTATACCACCTCTGACTCCTGGTCTTCTGTGTAAGGCAGGAGCTCCAGTGTTGATCATGGGGGCGGGAGAACTAAACACAATGTTACAAGGAAGACTTGATGCTGGCAACAGCTACCATGTTCAAGATGGAACTTAGTTTTACATTTTGTTTTCAGCTGGTTCGTTGGATACAACAGGACTCCTTCCTCCATCATGGTTTGGGGATGGGTTTCTTGTCCCCTTCCATGTTGGTCCTCTACTCCATGCTAGTTTGTAATGTTTATGGGCTTCATGAGAGCAAGGACTGACATTTCGTTCTCACAGATCAATAAACATACATTTTAGTTATTTTATTCCTCACTGTGAAGAAACTCAAGGGAAGAAAGGTTTACTTTGGCTCAGGTTTATGTGGGTAGAAGCCCAGCATGGCAGGGGAGGCATGGTGGTGGAGCCAACTCATCTGTGGTGACAGAAACAAGAGGCCACTGGCTCATCTCTTCACGAACAAAGAAGCAGTAAGGGAAAGAAGTGAGGCCAGGCAATAAACTAAAGGCCCAGCACCTATCAACTCACTTCCTGAAGAGAGCTCCACCTCCCAAATGGTCTACAGTCTCCAAAAACAGTTCCACCAGCTGGGCGCAAATGGCCTGGGGACATTTCACACTGGAACTGTAACAGACGCACAGCCCACCTGCTGTGGTTTGACAGGGAAAGTGTATTTAAGTGTCTGCTGACCTCAGCTACCCTCACTTTCTGTAGTACCTCTCAGCCTTCCAGCCTCTCAGCCCCTCAGCCTTCCAGCCTCTCAGTCCCTCAGCCCATCAGCCTTCCAGCCTCTCAGCCTCTTAGCACCTCAGCCCATCAGCCTTCCAGCCTCTCAGCCCCTCAGCCTTCCAGACTTTCAGCTCCTCAGCCCATCAGCCTCCCAGCCTCTCAGCCCCTCAGCCTCTCAGCCCATCAGCCTTCCAGCCTCTCAGCCCATCAGCCTTCCAGCCTCTCAGCCTTCCAGCTTGCCCTTTTTTGTATGAAACAGATGCTATGAGAGTTACTCCGTTGGTAAGTCCATGACATACATCCCCAGCTTTTTCCTCTATGAGAAGAGAAAGTAGCCTATGAAAGACAGAGCAAAATGGACTGGCTGTGATTTTCCTTATGACTGAAATGGACTTAGATGTATCAGAAAACAGCTTTGAAGCAGTTATATAAATGGGAGATATTAATATGAATCTAGAATTTCTCCCTGGAAAGTTGATTTAAGTAGTCCCAACAGAAAGTAGGTACACCAGCTAGCACCACCTTAAAATAACAGGTGTTTTGCAGGTCAGTGTCATCCAAAAGATTTGCTCAGTATTGTGTAGTTACCAGTTATCTGTGTGTCTACTCATTCCTGGAGATCTCCCCCATAAATTCATCCTTCTGCTCCCCCATCATGCATACATACATGAATACATCTCTCCCCCTGTCTCTGTCACTCTGCTGACTGGTCAGCTACCTCTGGCATAAACCTTGAGAGGGAGTTTTTCTGTCACTTAAATTGTCTCATAAATCATTTAACCATCTTCCTCTGTTCCACATTAACCTCTGGTGTTTAATTTCTTTCTTTTTCACTTGATTTTATGACCTCCTCTCTCCATAAAGACTTTTTATAAAGGTTTGAATAGAAGTGTCTTTCTAAAACTAAATTTCAATTTATCTTTCATATTCTATCCCATAGCTTTGGGTTTAACATAGAAGGATTCATAGGGCCATTCACAAATAAGGAGGCACTGGAGGGCAATGCTTTCCCTCCAAACCCAGGATAGTTCATCTGCTTACTATTCTCCTGAAGTGCTCATTGGTTACATTTTTGTTTTGTCTTCCTAGGGTCTAGAAGGGGCTGAAAAACTAATACAAACTACATTTTGCAGTGATCTAACTGGGATCCCCAGGCTTTGTCTGTAAGAAGGATATCTTGCTGGCTTTTGTCATGAATATTTATATTCTGTCAGAACTGTTTGTCCTACTTCTAACATTAGGAAAGTACTCCAGGATAGCTCTTCACTGTTTTTCTAGTGACTCAAAGACAATAACAAAAAACAGCCTGAAAAGAATGGCCAACAGGTAACACCTGGTACAGAGTTCTTAGCTGAGAGATGAGCTATGTCTTGGAAGAAGCTGCTAAGAACAGCACAGGGTTAAGGCCATGTCAGTCTCAGACTCTGCAGGCAGACAGGAGAACTGAGGAGCAGTACCCCCAAGAGAACTGAGGAACAGTACCCTCAGTAATGAGACAGAGTCACAGTCCCTACATACAAGGATTGAGTGAGAATGACTGTGGGAAAAAAAAAAAAAACAGAAAAAAATCACCTTCTGTAAATTGGTTGTGACAAGCTGCAAACAGCTACTTACTCCTGTATAGGGAAGATGGTAGCAGGGAAAAGTGTATTGAATCAATCAGTTTCAGGGAAAGGTATTGTTCCCTCAAGCCCCTCCAGGTAAGTTGACACAATAACATTGTTGTTAGAATTTTTCCAAATTGAGAAAAACATGAATCCATCTATGAGAACAAGAGGCTACAGAAACACCCAAGTACATTGTGAGCTCTCTTCAGTGAATTCCCTCTGTCTGGCCCCTTTACCCTCTTTTTCAGTAGCCTGGGAGTCAGCTGGGACCAACCTTTTCCAAGAGCTGCTCTTATGCCCAGAGAAGCACTTCACCCATATTCCTAGCTCCTATCCAAGCATTGCTTTCAGTGTTGGTTACAGATTCATACACAGTATTCTTCCCTAGGACCTGGTTTTCAGTAGTTACCCCTGTTAAAGCCTTTTGGAGTTTCTCATTTGTGGTGGAAATGTTCTTTGTATGTTGTAAATAAAAGACTGTTTTGGCCTGTGCATAGTATTGTAGAAATGAGTGGAGAATCAGAGGCAGGCAGGTAGGAGAAGGAGGGTGGAGTTAAGTCAGTCGCCATCCAACTCTAGAAGGAGGAACATGTAGAGGTACGGGCTGAGCCACGTGGTGGAAAGATTAATAGAAATGGGGTGATTTAAGATAAAAGAGCTAGCTAGTAATGTGGTTGAGACATGGGCTAAACAATATAAAGTATATAAGTGTCTGATTTATTTTTTGGGGGGACAAAAGCCGCCGTGGACTAGGTTTTAAACCTCTGCTGCGGACTAGGTTTTACACCTTTGCCGTAGGCCAGGTATAAAACCTCTGGGCCCAAATGGCCCAGGAAAACTTATTACAACATATGGCACCCAACGTGGGGCCAAATACCCACATAAAGCCTAAAAAAGTTTAAAAAGCTTAAAAAACATTCTAAATCACTAAAACAAAGTCAAAAACAATTTTCTAAATTATATATTTAAATTTATTTATAATACAAAGACAACATAATGTTCAGGCTTAAATTTAAAAATAGCGCGTTTGCAACACATAGCTTAAACTCATACATTTCACAAAAGGCTTAACATAAATATAATTGATTTAAAGTTTCTACTTATACTAAACAAAAAAAAAAGTTTAAAAAAGTTTTCCTGATATCAACATTTCCTAAGTCTGCTCCATTTGCTGGCAACTACAAAAATGTGCAGACTCCTCCGCCATATTAAAAAGCCGCCAAAAGAGACAGAGTCAACAATTAAAATAATACCAACATTTTAAAAGCTCTTTGAGTTAAAAAATGATTAAAGATTCTCAGTAAAACATATTTACACTCACAAAACCTCTAAACAAAATACAATATATATAAAATATACATAAGCTTCAGAGAGAGAGAAAAAAAAATTAAAAAAGCCCTTAAAAAAATAAAGGCCATGTAAAGATGACAAATAAACAGAGAGTCTAGATTAAAGTTATTGCATTTTCTTTTAATTTTTTAACTTTTAATAAAGTAATTACAGAGTTACAACTGATTAATAAGGCTACTAAGTTAAACAAATACATATACTTTAAAAATATCTTGACTTTAAAATCTATTTATAAAAATATGTTACTTAAAAAAAGAGTTTCTGCTTTTGTTTCCACAGAAGATCAAAACCTATAGATTGGATCTAGACAAATGTGGTTCCATTTGTCAAGGCCACCTAAAATTCTCTGATGAGAAGATCACCTTCCAAGATGACAGTTGAGATGATCCAGCTTCAAAACCCCATGAGATCATCATCGTCCTTTGACAACAACAACAACAAAAAAGCTATATCCAATTTCCCCAAAATATTACTTATTAATATTTATTTTCATTGTAAATAGTTAATGGTCATAGTCAATTTCTTTAAAAAAAATTAAAGAATATGATATAGGAATGATTAAAAAAGATAAGTGGATTTTGGTTTATTGATATAAACTTAAGGTCAATTTTGTTATGCTGTATGTATTTTTTCTACTCTTGATTAAAATATGATGCTGATGTAACTCATTTAAAATTGTAATGTGTAATTGAGAAATGCAGATTAATAGTCATCTGTGATAACCAAACTTATAGTCATGTTAGTTAGGTTTTTGTAGATATACAAAGATATATTTCAATTAGATAGGTAGTCTTCAAACACTTCAAAGACATACAAAATATGGCATTTACATTATTTTAAGAACTTAGACTTTTCTAGACAGTGAGACAGGTCTGCTCCTGGCAGCACCAATATATTTCAAAAAAATGATAGACATTGAAGAAACTTCATGTAAAATTTACTTTGTGGTAACAGTTAGCTACTAGACAAAAAACTGTTCTAATATTGACTACTTGATAGTATGCTGCATAAACTAGACATGCAAGTTCCATAAGAAAGTGACCTCTAAACTTTGACAAAACAAGCCAAGATGGTCCTTCATGTTCCTGCTTTACAAAAAAACATTGCCAAGCATTCTTCAAGACACATACAAAAAAGTGACTGATAGACTCTGTCAGATTTCCTACATCACTGAAAGGTACGCCAGAGACTTTGGGCCATAAAGGCTAAAGATAAATGCCCCAACATTACAAAGGAACTTTGGGTGACTGTCCAGGCAGACAGGTGTTATCTCTGTCATTTTCTAGACTTTAGAAGTTGCTTTCACTTCCTGTTTATTTGCATAATAATATATCCTTCTGTGGTCTTTGATGTGGTTGAAGGTTTAATAATTATAGATATAGTTGATTTTAGTTTACTCACAAAGATAAAATAGATAATAAAATATTTTCTTTAAGTTTGTTAATTACAAATAGACTAGATATTATAACTATAATTTTTGATTGATAGCTGTCCTGTTGTATGTAATTTTGCTATATGAAAATTAAAACCTTCCTTTTTAATTAGACAGAAAAGAGGAAATGTGGTGGAAATGTTCTCTGTATGCTGTAGATAAAAGACTATTTTGGCCTATGCACAGCATCGTAGAAGTGGGTGGAGAATTAGAGGCAGGCAGGTAGGAGATGGAGGGTGGAGTTAAGTCAGTTGCCATCAAACCCCCGAAGGAGGAACATGTAGAGGTACAGGCTGAGCCACAGGCTGGGCCATGTGGCGGGAAGATTATTAGAAATGGGTTGATTTAAGATAAAAGAGCTAGCTTGTAATGTGCTTGAGACATGGGCCAAACAATAGAAAGTATATAAGTGTCTGATTCATTTCTTGGGGGACAAAAGCTGTCGCGGACCAGGTTCCAAACCTTCGCCACAGGCCAGGTACAAAACCTCCGGGCCCAAACAGGTCCGGGAAAGCTTACTACAACACTCATTCTCAGGGATGCTCATTGCCCTGTATTCACTTATCTGGTGCCTACAGTTCCTGCCACTCTATGCTCCAAGTATTTTAAGAGCTGAGGTGATAGTGAATTACTTTCCTTTGCATGCTCACATTCAGTACAGGAATTCTAATCACCCCAAGTAGAGTCCATGACTATCCTACTGATGTGTAGGCCTAGAATTATTTTGGATGTAATAGTTGAAAGTTTGTACAGTTTTTCCACAGAGCTCCACTATGTACAACCACATTGTGCTTGACAAGGGGACTACCAGAGAAACCAAAAGACCCTTGAAAGGGGTTTTAGGAAACTGGGAATTACACACACACACACACACACACACACACACACACACACAATCTAGCATCAGAAGCATCCTGACAAAAGCCTAGGCTGACACCAGATCCCAAAATCACAAGGATTCCCATGGAGATCACTACTCTGTCTTCCAACACATGAGGCTATAAAGTCTAGTCTTCTCCCTTGCTCTGTGTGTGTGTGTGTGTGCATGCACACACCTGTTGGTGCACATGTGTTATGGTGTTCATGTGAGTTCAGAGGACATCTTAATGGTAATAAGTTCTTGTCTTCAACCATGTGAATCATATGGACTTCATTCAGGTCCTCAGGCTGATAGCAAGTGCCTTGAATTCACTGATCTATCTTGCCATCCATAAGAATATTTCTTTATGTATATGAAAATGTACATTCTGAATTTCCTATCAGTCCTTGTATTCACAGACCATGTTCTCCATATAACAGATTATTGGCCAAAGTACTTCCATCTCAAGACCTATGAGACTCTCATCTTTAGGGTGAATATTTAACTTAAATGAAAACCCAAATAAAACAATTGGAGTGATTGGTGGTAGTTTATTTTTCCTTAGGAAGAGGTCCTGAAATTCAACCCACTTCTCTCTACATTGATACCCAAAATAAAAGAAGCAACGCTCTGCTTACTAAATTTGGTGGTAAAGCTACATTACATAGCTCTCCAAACACTATGAAAACCCAGAAAACTTCAAAATCATTGTCATCTACTAAAAATATTTTCCAAAGGAAAGTGAAATGTCAAAGAGCAATGGTTTAAAATTATGGATGTGGTTAACTAATTTGATGACTCCCCCCCTCCCGCTCTCCCCCTTGGCTCCCTACTTCTCTCTTCCACTCCCCTACATACAATATACACACAGCTAAGAACATTGTTAATTCCAATTAGATTAACAGACATTGACTGAGTGCCTTCTCTGCAGTAAGTACTATGCCAATTAAGTATACAAACATGAGGAATGCAGTCCCTGACTATAAGAAGCTTATGAGCCTAATTAGAGAGATCGACACATATATGAAGGGCCACCATGTGCAAACAGTGATATCACCCAGAAACAAAAGTACACTGGAGCTGCAGAAGCTCTGCAAAGATCCCCTTCCGAGTGTTTATGTTTAAGTCTTAAAGCATAAGTGGAACAGTAAGGCAGAAGCACTCGGAAAAGCCAACAGCTATTTTTAAAATCATAAACCACTCAGTAATGTGGGAGATGGGCCCAAGTGTGTCACTGCTTGATCATGAATAAGCTCTAATGCTGAGTGGAAGGATTGTGTATCTTTCAGCATCTCTGGAAGGATTCAGTCAAAGCACATTAGTGAGCTGGAAAGGAGAGGGCTAACTGGTGGTAGGCAGGCTGAGGGCCATGACAGTTATGCTGTGTTTACACTGACATGGAATTGGGCAAGAAGACCATGTTAGGAGCTTAGTCTTTGTTTTGGTTGGTTTGATTTTATTTTGAAGTATTGGAGATCCAGTCTGAAACCTATTTGGATTCTTTCCTGTTTCCTTCTATTAGGAGCAATATTCTAATAATCATTTGTGCACATAAGGAAGTTTTGGGGGGTGGGAAGGAAATTATTGGCATAAGTGTATTTCACCTGTGTTTTTCTGGGTATCTTCAAGTCTTTCTCTAAAACCCTTAAAGACTCCTGTTGTCTCCCCATAATAACCTGAGTTTCTGTCTTTTCACAGTCATAAAACATTATTTAGAACCAAGTATGCTTTTCTAATTTGCTGGGTATATAATGATCCTTGGGTGAGTCCTCACATGGTTAGTGAATATTTTGATTTTCTCCTGTATAAAATGTTAGGGTGAGAAGTTTGGCCATTTTTCTATTAAGCTGTTTTGTTCAATTTGCTAGATTTCATTCTACATAGTGATATTAATAATTTATTAGCATCCACTCTACCTTTTCATGAATCTTATTTATTCTCTTTTCTGAAATTCCTATGAAGGACACAAGTTCTTTGAAAAGGATTTTCATGTTGGAAAATGGGAGAAAAAATAATCTAAGTGACAGAATATGGATAACTCCCAACTATAAGTCATAGTGAAAACTAAATAAGACTCATGTGCACATGTGTGCAGGACTTCTGTGTCTGAGTCCAGACACGTCAGCCCAACACTCAGGAAATGATTATGTTGGATCAGCCCTGTCTCACCTAATGGAAAATGATAACCATAGAGTTTTGTGCCTTTCACATACAGTAGAGTTCCACATTCCCAAAAGGCTCACAATCTAAATAAGATGAATGAGACAATTAAGACAAATAGACAAGAGTTGGGAAAAGGTAATTTGTATCCATGTCATGGAGTGGGCATGTGGTTTCTAGGCCCAGACTCACATTTTAGGACAGTTTAAGGTGATTCAGACTCTATCAGGATGGAATCATAGCCAGGACTGAAGTCTGAGGGTTACAGAGCAGTGTATACAGTCAGTTCATCTGACTGAGGACAGGACGTCAACTCCGCTGAGATGAGAGAAGTGATTCCAACCCCCCAAACAAACACAAACAAACAAACACCATGACTTCAAATGTGGTGGGTGGCCTGAAACACTGGAATAATTGTCTCTTATTTATAAAGTGTATGCTTATAATTAACCATAAATTTTGGCAGAATTAAAATTAAGTATAGAGCAAAAAGAAAGACTGTCTTTAGAGGCAGACAGAGTTAAACTCAGCCTTGGAACAATTACTAAATCATTGTAGATTCAATTTCTTCAGCAAAAAAGGGGGTAATAGCAGGTATCAGGTTTGATGACTACAGGATCTTCAGAGACAATAACAGCAAACATTTTAAGCAGCCTGTCAGACCCACTCAAGAAGTAGAAAATATTAATTATGAAACTATAGTGATTTCTTCCAAATCTGAAATTTGATTACTGTATAATAGTTTCCAGATACACAACAACTACAATAGAAATGAAGCCAAACCTGGAAAGCTTTGGTTAGAAGCCTGCTGACAAGAAATGAAGGAAGCTCAGTAGTTCAGCTGCTTGCTGGGCAAGCCTGTGGGTCTGAGTTCGAAGCCCTGCATCTGCATAGCAAGCCCAGTGCAGAGGTGTGCTTGTAATCTCAGTGTTGGGGAAGCCAAGATGGTGTCAGCTTGAGCCCCAGGAACCAGTGAAAGACCATATTTCAACAACAACAAAAATCACAGAGTGCATGGCTCCTTATAAATAATCCACAAAACAAATTCTCTAGCCTCCTCATATATCCCTTCCTGCCTGTCCCCACACCCACCCTTCCACCACACTCATTCCTCCCCCACAAACACCCCACCCACACCCACCCCTCCTCCACCCTTCCCTGACATGTATTCCTCCTCCATACTCCAGTAGACAACACCTCCAGTTTTCTACTGGCAACATTTTTCAAGTTCTATTTTTTATACATAATTTTATTTCTTTCTAAAATATCACTTTCATAGATTTTTGAACCTTACAGAAAAGATGGATCCATGGTCAATGGCAAATAGTAGCTCTCTCTACTTCTTGATCATGTAAAATATACCATTAATATTTTAATTTATCATCTGAAATAGAATCTAACAATTTTCCCCTTTGTATGACCAAAGAGACAGATGGTAAATCAGCTTATAAATCAGCCCCCAAAATTCTTGAAGGCAAATGAATGCTTTATAAATCAGAGTTTTTAAAAGGTCTCATTTTTATAATAGTTAATACTTTGAAGCAATCTTTCCCTAATTATCTTCATAAACATTAAATAGGGCTAATTTATGAGTTCCTGAACAATTTTGGTTTTCAGATGTAACCATCAGGACCACACATGCCTGCTTTTTCGCTCTTAATTGTCTATAATGTACAAGATGACCTTGATCGGCCCGATGGTTCATAAAGTTTCAGCCCTGCTAGACAACAAAATCATGTGGTGAAATTAGTATTTGGCTCTAAAACTCAGAATACATTTGAAAATTTTTTTGAGATGAAAAGACATGTTAGTTGTTTGTGGCATAAAAAATAAAAAATGAATTATCAGGAAAAATATGATTTATAGGGTCTGCTGTAAAATTTCTAGACACTCCTTAGTCACTTGCTTTTGTAGCTACCCCAAGGAGACTGAAATGGGAGTTATGGACATCAGTCCCAGCTGCAGACACTCAGCCAGGCCAACTATATTCTGATCTAATCTACTTTATGATACAAATGTGTACTTTTGCCCAGAGAATGGAACACTAAATTCCTACAACACACATGGCAGTGAATTATTTTAAATACCGGCTCTGGTTAGTAGCAGGTTAACAATCCTGCTCTCTCCACAGTTTGAAAAATTAAAATCCCCAAAGCTGTGACAAGTCATTGCCCATACCAGGATAAACTGAATTAGAGACCCAACTGACCTTTTGTGAGGCTACACTTGGGTTCTGAAGTTCACTCTGTGAACTATTTATCATTGAAATGTTCAAATGTTTGGTCAGGAGACACTGCCTCTACTAAGGATGCATGCATCTTGTATATGTGAGTTTCCTGTGTGACATGCTTGTTCCCTATTGAGTTTCTAGAGTTTGGAATTCTGACACCTATCTGATGCATGTAGCTTATATAGAGAATGACGCACCCATGTTAAGACTTTTATTAACACAGAAGGGCAATGCCAGAGTCCTAGGGCTTAAACAATGAGGGCACATTAGACTTGTGCTAAGTTGGAGGACACATTTAGCCCTAACCAATGCTATTATTGGGTATTTTATTCTGGGCTCTGTACAAGGCAAAGGACATAGCCACAGGATTAAGGGACTGGTGACACTGAAGAGACCAACTAATGAACAAATGTAGACGTGATTGAGAGCAGGCACCTTAAACCAAGCCATCTGCCTCTCTTCTTTCCTAGCATTTTGGGGAAGCAGTATCCATTGATTTCTCTAGAAGGAAGGTAGAAACCTTATCTTGAGATCACCAAGAGATCTTGAGACCATCATGACATAATGCATGTGAGAGATTTTCTGGCCCACTCTTGTGACATCATCATTACATCTGTGACTTTGTTCACGGCTTACTCATTGGGACTGTCTTTAGTCATCTCTCTAAACCTCACTTTTTTTGAGGACAGTGTTTTATAACATAGCCAAAGTCATTACTAGGAAGCCTCAATTCAATTTTCACTTAAGAAATAATTCTGATAATTGTATTGGCTTAATATGAACTTCTGGCACAAGTGAACCAGAGTCTAACAAGACATTCACCATTCAACATGCAATTTCATTAACTTAAATTCAGTAGTTTTCACACGTACAAGAAAAAATAAATTGATCTAGCACCTTTCTCCTACTCACAGTAACACTGATGATTTTTTTTCATGCTGTTATTGTACCCTAGCTGTAGATATTAGTTACCCTAACTGTGTATCTCGTAAATCAAATAAATGCTTTCCCCCTCCCGTAATCACGTGGGCATCCGCTCTGGCATGTTTCAATGGCCATCCACTGGAACTCATTAAGAAAGCATTATGTATAGTAAATTAAAATGTGAAGTCTATGATCTTCAGACAAAAAGATGACAATGCTCACCGAGTGTCTGCCTCGGCCGTCTCATTAGCTTCTGGGTTTAACTGACATTGTCCTTTCACACAGTCCCAGAGAGTTTTCATTTCTTACAGACACAGTGAAGCAGACAGGCTTTATGTGCTAGGAATATTTCAACATTCCGAAGAAACGACTTTTAAACAGACATTGGAGGCGTAAATGAAGGCTGAGGATATTCTAAGAGCTGCTAAGAGGCACTGATTTTTTTCTTTCACACTCTTTCTTTCCATATTCACCCACAATTACCAAATCTATCCACTTTGACACCATCAAGCAATTTATTCCTATGCAGGTCTTTGAAGTGGGGGTGCACATTCACTTCTTCTGAGTTATCAATGCCCCAAAACCTTTGTCACAGCTTCCTCAAGGCAGAAGGCTATCCTGCTGCCCTGCGCAGCAGGACAGGGCAACAGAGAAGTTGTATGTCCTTGGAAGTGAGAATCAGATCATGCTGACTTGTAAATTAGAGTCAGGAGTAAATATGACATTGCATTTGGATACTTCAAGACGAAAACTTCATCCAAGGTGAAGAGACTTACCCTGCAAGGATCTGGGGGGGCTGAAAGAATCAATAACAAGAAAGCATGCTTTCATTTGCTGTGACATGTGACAGACTTGTCACCTAGAGGAGTGCCATTTGAGAGGAATGTTAAAGGACAATTCTTTTACCACGTGAAAGTACTTTAAACTTTTCCAACCACTGGGTGTTATTCCAAACCAAAGCGCGAGTCATTTTCTGTGCTCCTGCAGCAAATATGAAAGTGCTTATTTTCTCTGTATCCTCAGCACCTAACACAGAGGCCAGCATGTGATTATGAGGACAGCAGCCATGCACCATTGTCCACTAACTGTGTGCCGTGTGTTTGGGATGGAATATCCTTGTGGTTTCTCCAAATCATGTGAGAATAATAACTCTTTTTCCAAGTTATAAAAGCAAGAGTCCAGGAAAGGAAATATCCATCAGTCATGATGGGAAAGGTGCTGAGAAGGCTGACAGGCTTGGCTTCCTATTCTGGTTAGACCTTTAAGTCCAGGCCTTCCCTTTCACAGCCCTGCAGCTAACAAGTCTGGGTAAAGATGTGATGCCAGGCTACTTTGGCAAGACAAAGTAGAATATTTGCTAGACACACAGATGCTGAGAATTATCTAGAAGAGCAGATTGAGTGGGTCTCTGAAGGCCAGAAAGCTGGAAACTTTAACAGATTCCTCAAGGCAGTTCTGATGCTAACAAAAACAGCTTCCAGAGAAGCAGTTGTTAGTTTTCAGTAGCTTGAACAAGCCAGACTTTCCATGGCTTACTTCACATGTTTTCATAGTACCATCAGCTATTTACTGCTGTCAACCTCACCTATTGATAAGGAACTGCAGTTGAAGGCCTTTGCACTTCCCCAATGTCATGTCTGGAGCTGGCTCATAGAGCTGTATCTGACTTAGACTGTTTTCTTCTGTGCAGTTATCTAAATAACTGGAAAGCATTGCACACAGCTTGGTGTGCACACACACCAAGGATACAATTGTTTGTTAAATGATATCTGCTAGTCATCTATCCAGGAAAAAAGAAACAGGATGAAATGAGAGCATTACAAAAAATGTATTTAACAAACAATGTATAAGTTGAGTCAATACTACACACCATTAGGCAATTTTTAAATGTTGGCAAACATATTTGCTCCTCTATGAAGCCTTCCAAAATAGCCATGCAGAATACACTTTTCACTAAGCCAAACTCCAAGGGCACATTGAGTCTTTTGGCATAATGCACTCCAACACAGAGAGATCATTCCTATGCCTGGCATGGAACTTGGTGCGTAGCCCTGCTCTGACCACAGCAGGCATCAACAAGTACCTACAGAAAAGAAGAGTAAAGGGCATGACAGATGCCCAATGGATAACAGAGCTGACAACAGACAGTGAGGTAGTGATGCTCAAGACAAAAGGGAGTGAGAAGTACTAAAGGGTTGATTGGCCGGAAGGAAGGACAAACACAATCTTAACAGTATTATACTTTTTATTGAATTCTACTCCCTAAAACATGAAAAGTGTTGATAGAGAGAAGTCAGTGAATTTATGAGGATGTCAGCAGGTGAAAGCTTATTTATAATTCTGATATGGAAAGTCTTCCAGAAGAGTACAGGTGTGGGGTGAATACCACATGCAGCATACAGAGAAGGTTCATCAGGAATGAGAATGAGGCTGCTCAGGAATGCTCTGAATGCTCATGAATCCTCAGATCTTTTTTACACATTCATTGTTTGTGCAACTTTTCTGCCTTCCTCTGCTGATTCATAAACCAAAGCAGTGCCCAATCATTTCTAATATATATCAAGTAAGAGACCATAGTCATCATCGTCAGAAGCTAAGCACTAAGGAAATCTGAAGAAGACAAATCACCATAAAAGTATATGTATACTTAAAGACTACAGCATTCTGACCCTAAGACTCTCTGTGGACAGAGAAAGGATATTTTCAGATCCCCCAGATACATTTTTATTAATCCAAAAATAGCATTCGAATGTTTGCCTGGATGAATGACTGTGCACCTTGTACATGCAATGTCCATGAAGCCAGAAGAATGCATCAGATCCCCAGGACTAGAGTTACAAACAGTTCTGAGACACCATATATGTGCTAGAAATCAAACCAGGGTCCTCTGGAGGAGCAGTCAGTATTCTAACCAATGGACCATCTTTCCAGATCCTACACTCTCTAAACCTCTTTGTGAATAAGTAAGAGGAAAACTGTAGGCACAGAGGGTAGAGGGAAGGGAGTGAGAGTGTTTCTCAGAGAAGTCTCTGGAGGTCCAGAGGCCCCTGTCAGACTTCTGAATTTTCTCCTAGTTGTCTCAGCCTCCCACCAGGCACAGGGCTGGCCTCTCTGAGAGAAAGTCTCTCACGCTCACAGGGCCCGCTGCAGGGACTTCTCTGCCCCCATCTTCTTGCAGTGTTGCCTCCTTGTTGTGGTGCCAACTTACCCCTCAGATCAAATGGCTCTAATTTAGTCACCATCTCATCCCAGCCTTTGAACACTGCCAAGTCCCTGGCTGCATAGAACTTTGCATGCTGTGAAAAAATACTCATAAATGACTTTCCTCTAATGTTTATAAATGTGTTTACTCTAATTTTAAATGTGTTTAATCTGATTTTGTCTATTATTATTTCCAGATCATTAACTACATGAATGTGGGGACTATGTCTGATTGGATTGCTGTCACACCACCAGGCAAGTAACTGGGCAGCAGGAGCAGTGTAGAGAAATCCCTTCTTCCTGGTGTCACCCAAAGAAAGTGCACATCACCCTTCAGCGAGGCTGGGAAGGGGGTAAGACAACTGAATACTCACCTGGGTAAGACACAGAATGGGTGTTAAAAAAAAAATCCATATAAACCCGCTAAATGACATCTTGACACACACAAAAATAGAATCTATGATAAATAATATGTTATTTTATTAGCTTGATCAGCATTACCTATTTTTCTTTAGGTTCCAATAACCATGAGCCTCAGCACAGCTCAAAACAATAACAATCTCTTGTCTGTTTTCTAAGTGATCTTCCTATGTATCTATAGGTTAATGATGGCAATTCACTTAGGAGAGGCTCCTCCATCTTATAGAAAAACATTGAAATGAAACAAAAGCATTCCAGAATATTTCCCCAATACATTTGCACTTTAGGTTTACAACAGCATACAAAGATCAGCCACAATTTGGGCACCAGGCATGTGCTGTGTGGGTGAGAACTGCCTCATAGGGAACTCAGATATCTCCCCTGAGATGTGATGTTAAATCTCCTCTATTTAGCCAGTAGGCAATAGTGGCTTTGTGCTTCTAGCAAGCTCTGTATCACTAGGCTACACCATGTACAGATACACTTTCTAATACTGCTTTCACAATGTTTATCATTTCTTATAAATGCTCCTGCCTGATAATAAAACCACTGTCTTAAGAAAAAAAATAAGCCCTGAAATCTGAGCTAACAAACATTGTCATAGATAAGAAGGCAGCACTTCCAGCCATTCCATCCCTTTGTGTAATTCTGACAGCTATGTGGTAAGTTCAACCACACTAATACCAGGGGCTTAGGGCTGGACCTATTTAGAAGATCATAAGACAAGGACTGGGGCCATGCTTTAACAGAATCCTTATTTCCCGGATAATGTGTGCATTTGGAGACCATTACTCATTCACTAGAAAATAAAAACACATTCTCGTCTGTTGATCCTGTTGGGAACAAGGTAGGAGCTTAATTATCTACCTTCTCTCAATACCCAGATTCAATAGCTATGTTTCTGTCCATTGCTCTTGGAGGTGATACTGAACACAATTCCCAGGCCTTCTTTACAGAACACTGTAAACACAAAGCTGCACACAGTTACCCAAGGCAGGTGTCACTGGAAACAGAAGACCCAGAATGAGTGCTCTCTGACACTGGGTAGAAAATAGAACCCCACAACGATACACCTAGAGCCAAAGATAAAACAAACAAAAAATTTCTTCTTTGGTTTTTGCTAAGGATGGTTTCTCTTGCTGAATATCATGCCATGGACGATCCCTGGGAATGAAGCAAGAGAAAGCATGCAAAGGCTTTGTGGCTACGGCACAAATACATCCTATCCTGTAACAGGCAAACTCCAGTTATTATGCCCTAAAGAACTGTGGGTTTGATATGTGACCACATAAAGTGGGAGCACAAAGACAGCAATCCACTGTTGGCTATCCTATCAATTAGCGGGACATTTGCTCCATGCTCAAAGGGGCAAGAAGTAAATGAGACCTCATGTTTCCAAATAATAAATGTTTGACTAGAGAGAAGTATGCAATGCTTTAATCATTCTTCTGTGGAGAATTTCTGAGTATTCTCTTCCAGGCATAGGATAAGTTATCAGACAGCTGAGAGACCCACTGTAGTTTATTTAAATAGAATCAGCCCTTGGCCCTGCTTCTATGCACAAAAGTGTTATCAATGCTATGAATGCTCTGGGTATGTTGAGATTTACCAGTCTGAAAAGCTAGGAAGAAGCAAGGACCTGGGAATACTCAGTCCTAAACTTGCTCCTTGCTCTCTCTCACCCTAAAAGTTTTGGAAACATCTCA
This sequence comes from Sigmodon hispidus, assembly GCA_004025045.1. Lineage (NCBI taxonomy): Eukaryota > Metazoa > Chordata > Mammalia > Rodentia > Cricetidae > Sigmodon > Sigmodon hispidus. Next base: position 422,891 of record PVIH01000182.1, read on the forward strand.
GGATGGCTACCAGGAACTCCACTGGAAGGCAACTAAAAATCTCTCTGACAAATCCTGCAGAATGAAGGGACTGGACAGACGCCAAGACAGGATTACAGGGAGGGCATGAGTGTTTGTAGAAGTGGTCTCATTCTTCGGTCACAGCCCTCTCAGACAAAAAAGACAACAGTAAAACATCACAGCATCTTGTGATTTTTTTTTTTCCATATAGTGTGTCTCACGTTATAAGAACCTACCACCAAGAAACTTGTGCCTTAGAAATGTTATTGGAAACCAATTATTCCCTTCAAACTGCAGGCACAATACCCTACCACACCTTAGGAGCTGGGAACTGGTAGGGAAACATCAGGAATACTGGGTGCTGATGAGAGTGTTAGATGCTCAATTCCCACTACTGCAAGCTTGTGCCCATTCCAACATGACTATCCTCCCCCACGGAATTAGTAGCAAAAATATGCATGTTATAGTCTGTGGAATTTAAAAGAAAACACTTGCAGAAAGTAGAGCTATGTAAACCCATACAGAAGGACAAAGAGCATAAGGAGATGTCAGAGCCTGGAACCAGTGGGAATATGGCTTTCAAATACAGATTAATGGGCACTGCGACTGCTGTTATTTGCCAGGCAGCCCTGGGTAAGTTTGATCATTGCTTTATGTCCCCAAGGGCAAATTTGCAGCAACATTTCATTAGATAAAATATTTAAAACATTCAAGTGAAACATAATAATCTTACCATAGCCCTGGACCAAGGCATAGAATAGGAAACAGAGGTCACCTGAGCGTGGAGGGGGGTGTGGATGAAAACTGAACTGTTTTAGTCATTAGGTACTTTGAGGTAGAAGGTGAGATTTTATTCTTAGTTATTATTCAGGTGAGATGCAGTTAGCCCTATTGGACCAAAATATCTCAGCTTATTTTCACATGTGACTAAATTCAACAGTCTTAATGTGAAATACTTAAGTGATGTTCACATAATGATCTTAATAGATTTTGTTTAAAGACAAAGATAAAGCTGGAGAGGTGCCTCAACTGCTTGCCTGAAAGTCAGTCTGAAGAGTACCTCAATGTGGATTCCCAGAGCCCACGTACAAAGCCAGGTTTGGAGAAGCACCACTGCAATCCTACCGATGGGCAAAGGGAGGTAGAGACAGGAGGATCCCTGAAAGTTCTGAGACAGGTGAGTCTGACCTACATGGTAAAATTCCAGGCCAGTGAGAGACTCTGCCTCAAATAAAAAGGTGGGAGGCACCAGAAGACTGATACCAAGGTTTTCCTCTGCCTTCCACACTCATATCATTCATGTACACACCTACCCACATGTGTATGCTTGCACATAAATGTATACACACACAATAATAATAAATACAAAAAAGAAAAGATATCCAATAAGGGTGATTGACTGGTTTTCCTTTTCCCCTTTCTCCAGATAAACATGGCTGCCCAGCCCCAGATTGCAAAGCATATTATAGGTGGTTATCAGAGATTTCTTAGGGCGGCGTCAACCACACAACAGCAAATCCCAGAGCTTATCAGTGAAAACTACATCCAAGTGTACATATAATCTCCCATCTGTAGGAGGTTTATCTTTCCTTTCTGACTATTGAAAATGGGTTTATTTCCAGAAGCACCTCTCTTCACAGTTTCCCAGAGAGAAAAATTTTTTGTCTCTGGCTGTTCTCTGGGGTAGAAGTATGTAGATCCAAAGGCTTTGCTAAAATCAGAAGACTGTACTTCCAGGAAAACTGTTTCTAAGAAGTACAGGCCTTTACAGGTCTCCTCCAAGGCCTGCAAACATTTTGAGCTTGCCTGGCTATTCTCACTGGCCCTCAGACCATGCAAGGTCTTGCTGCTTTGGAGGTAATCACTTCCATTCTGACAGCCTCCTTCCCAGTATGTGGACCACAGCACTGACTTCTCCACCTTTCAGCTGCAGACCCAACCAGGAATCATTCTTAATCTGGACATCATAGATTGCAGCCTCCCCACCTGCTTCTCCTCCCACTTGCTCTTCCCATTTTCTCAGAATGGGGCAGGCCTCCCATTGGCATTAGCAAAGCCTGGCATATCAAGCTTCAATAATACCAAGCAACTACCCTGTATTCAGGCTTGGTAAGGCAATCCAGCTTGAGGAATGGAGCCAGCCAAAGACCCAAGGACAGCCCTGTTTCCGTTGCCAGAAACCCCACAGATAGACCACGCTTAACAACTATCACATATATGTAGAGGGCCTAGGTCAGTACCATTCAGTCTCCCTTATTGTTTATTCAGACTCTGTGAGTTCTCATGAACCAGGTTAGCCTTTTCTGTGGGTTTTCTCCAATGTTCCTATACCCCTCCCAGGGCACCCACAATTCCTCCTCCCTCTCCTCAGCAGGACTCCCTGAGCTACACTCAATGTTTAGATGTGGGTGTGGTGGAATGTTCTCTGTATGTTCTCCCTTATTTACAAATAAAGGAGCTGTTTTCGTCTATGTGGAGCACCGTAGAAGTAGGTGGAGGATCAGAGGACAGGCAGGTTGGAGAAAGGCGAAGTTAGCCAGTGGCCATCCGACCCCCGAGAAGAAGAGACATGTGAGGAATCCAGGTGAGCCATGGGCTGGGCCACATGGCAGGTAGATTACTAGAAATGGGTTGAATTAAGATGAAAGAGCTAGCTAGTAATGTGCTTGAGACATGGGCCAAATAGTACGAAGTTAATATAAGCACCTGATTCATTTCTTTGGGGGACAAAAGCCGTCGCAGGTCAGGTCTGAACCTCTGGCCCAAATGGACTGGGAAACCTGCTACAACATGTGGGTCTCTGATTCTGTCTCCATCAGTCACTGGATGATTTATATATCATTTTAGAACTAGCTATCATGGCACACAATGGTAAGCTCTCTGTGTCCAGTTCTGTAAACTCTGTGAATAAGTTATAGAATGTCAGTACAATAGAGTAGTGTTGGTCCCCACACAAAGTGTTGTTGAGAAACATTTTAATGATAAAGTATATATTATAGAATATTAGTCAAAGATGTATTATGTTTGTTTATTTTGTGGAATATTTATTTAAAGATGTGCTGCATTCTTTTATGTTACATTTGTTTAACTCTGTGAATCTATGTTTCTTGGCCTGTCTAAAACAACTGAGTGATCTAAACACAGAGCTAAACAGCCAGTAGTAAGGAAGGAGAAAAGATAGACATGACTGGCAAACAGAGAGACTACATCTAGGAGAACATAAAGGAATGAGAAAAAGTGGAAGAGAACTCCAGGAACTAGCCACCCAGCTACACAGCAAACCATGGAGGAGTAAGAAAGCTATACCGAACTAGAAAAAGGTAAAACCCAGAAGCAAAAGGTAGACAGAATAATGTGAGTTAAGAAAAGCTGGCTAGAGAGAGGCCACACTAAGAGCAGGCATTCATATAAAAGAAAGTACCTCCATGTGCTTTATTTGGAATCTAGGTGGTAGGTTCCCAGAGAGCAAAGAGTCAAAGGGGTAAAAATGACAGCAACAACAAATATACATACTTTATCACTAAGTTCAAGATCAGTTGCACCTATAAACGCAGCTCAGAGAGCAGGTGTAAGAATTAGCACACATTTGCAAGTCTGATAAGTTTTAGGTCAGCTAAGGATACAATAAAAACAATAAACTACATTGTTTACAGTTCATATAATATAATTTCATTCTGACAAGTGACATAAACACAAAGACTAGCTATCAAAAGATGGCATAGGGAGATGATCACAATAGCTACTTCAGAGTGGCACCATTAAGGGTCAATTTGTCCCTCTTTTCTTGGTTTATCTATAAAAATCTATTTGTAATGCCCATTCATTGATTTTATAATTAGAAAATACGTAAAACATTTTGTGTTGTGGTTTTTCTTTATTTTATTTTTTGAGATAAAAATGATAAAAAAGTTTTTATAGGTAAAAATATTAAAAATTAATGTTTTTCATCTTTTTCTGTTATCTATCTACAAATACATACATGCACATGAACATAATACAGTAATGAATTATGGGTTACTCATTATGTTCTATTCTAGGTCAGCATCCTCAGTGAAACTGCAACTGTGTAACCAATGGGGCTATTATAAAGAACCAGTTATTTGGCATTGAGCTTATATCATGGGCCAGGCATGGCTTGGCATTTAAGGTAAGTTTTACTGTTTGAAGTGAACCATTAAGTAGACACTCATTATCTGTTAGAAGAAATCACATAGTGGAGTGACCTGCCCAAGGCCACTTGGGGGGCAGTAGAGCAAAGAGCCTGGCTTAATCCTTCAGAAATCACACCACCATGAAAAATTAAACTGCAAAGTTTTCATTTGCACATTCCCAAGATTCATGACTACTGTTCTCTCATCTGTCACTTTTTCATCCCATTGCTTTTTACTTTTAGAACAAAAGGTAAAAGATTGCCATTTTTTTCTAAGTAGCTTTTCAATTCTGCAAAGTAAAAACAGTCACATTCTCAATTCCAGAAGTTAACATCTATTGAGTGTCCTCCTAAGATTTTGTGTTTGATATGGATATGTTATCACTCCTCACAATAATAAGGGCAGTGAAGGTCAGTGAGTTCATGCTCCTGAAGTGAGGAGTTAGAGGGAGAATTCTGGTCTGACTGCTTCTCACTGGGGTCTAGGTCAGCCCTGGAACAGGATTTCTGCAGCCATGAAGGAGACTGTGCTCCACAAACGGCGATCTTTCCACACAGTTATATCACACAACTGAGCCAGCAGAAGCTGACAACTGTCAGTGTTTTTTTTCTGGCCTCCTTGATTTGATTTCCCAGATCACTGCCTACAGGAAGCCATGCTTCAGCCTGGAAAACATCAGCCCATAAATTAACAACATAATTACTTCATGATATCAGCTGACACCACACAGCAGCAAGCAGGTGTCCTGGTAGAGTAAGATTAATGAAGTGACTGCAGCAGGAGCTTGTCAGAGCCACAACTTCTGGGGACAGAGTCATGCTAAAATTGCAAGGGTTGGCTCAAAAGAAGTAAAATACAGGGGGAATTTGACATTCTAAGAAAAGATTCAAATGGCTCCACAGCTTTCAAGTTGGAATTTCACTATCTTTATATTCATGTTATTGGAGAAAATATGTGAAGAACATTCTCACAACAGGGGCATCCAGGGCTATTACCCTGAAGGATGCATTTTGTATGACAGTCTACAGTTATACTGTCCTGATTGAGCCCAACCCTACACATTCCCAAAGGTCAAAGAGTATTGAACAGAGGGTGTGCAGGATCTCTGTCACACCAGACCTAAGAGCTTGGTACTGAGCAGCAATAAGTTCTGTGGAATGTGTCTAAATCCTATTTTCTTCTGCATCTTGAGGCACTCCAAAGTTAAAGGAATGTAAAATAAACAAGGGTCAGCCATAAAGGGAGAAGTGTAAACCTAAGGGTACATCATATCCAAATAAGAACAATAATGTATCCCTACAAAGCTAAAGCAGTTTCTGGATCACTTACTGCTGGCTTTCATTAATTCATAAAGATTTCAATGAAGTGTGTTCCTTCCCTTTGGGTGAACTTGATATAGGAGCTGATTAGCAGTAATGCTCTTACTTGGTGTCTCTAACAACTGACTCCCATGGCTGGTGTGACCCAGGTGACATAATGGAGGTGAAATGAGACTGGTTGGGTAAATGAGAAGGGTAGGGGGCTTGTGATCAGAGGTGGCAAAGTCCTGCATACTACACAGGAGACATGAGAAAAGTAAAGATTTTAAGGAAGTGGTTGAAAAGAATATGATGTCTAATATGTTAATTACATGGCAATAATAATAGTTTGGATATAATAGGTTAAATATATTATCAAGATCATTTACTAACTTGTCACTTTTGTTCTAGAAGGAATTAAAATATGTCTGCCTGGCTTTACATGGCTATTAGACAGTGCCCATGAAGACAGGGAGCTCATAAAAGGAGTGTGTCTTTTTAAGCTGAACCAGTCTTTTTTTTCTGTATAATAATAATAATAATTATTATTATTAACAAAGAAGTCACGCTTTCTATCCCTGCATATCATTATTCAAGGTCCCTTCCCCCTCCCGCCACATCAGATCATTTTTTCTTCTCTACAACTCCCCATCCCCTCCCTGGGCAGGCAGCAGACAGTCCCATTGTCCCACTGACCCAATATTGCTTAGTTCAGTCTCCACTCCTGGCAGATCCAGTTTTGTCCCCCCTCCCTCAAGAGTGAGTTAGGTGTTCCTTTAGGGGGAGTGGGATTGGAAAAATCAGTCCAGGGTGTTTCTGATCCCAAGCTGTTCAGTGGTTGTGGTTTGCAGCTTGGGCATGCTTGGCTTTTTTTCTTGTTTGTTTGTTTAGAGACCACTAATGAGTGAGTACATCCCCTGCTTATCTTTCTGAGTTTGTGATACCTTGGTCAGGAGAATATTCTCCAAGTCCATCCATTTGCCTGCAAATTTTAGGATATCATTTTTTCTTACTGCTGAGTAGTATTCCATTGTGTAGATGGACCACACTTTGTTAATCCATTCTTCAGTTGAGGGACATCTAGATTGTTTCCAGGTTCTTGCTATTACAAATAATGCTGCTATGAACATAGTTGAGCTAATGCCTTTGGAGTATGACTGTGCATCATTAGGGTATACACTCAGAAAAGAAGGTATTGCTGGGTCCTTGGGGAGATTGATTCTCAATTTTCTGAGAAACCGCCATACTGCATTCCAAATTGGCTGAACAAGCTTACACTCCCATCAACAATGGAGGAGTGTTGTTCCCTTTGCTCTGCATCCTCTCCAACATAGGCTGTCATCTGTGCCTTTTATCTTAGCCAATCTAACAGGTGTTAGGTGGTATCTCAAAGTTGTTTTGATTTTCATTTCTCTGATGGCTAAAGATGATGAGCACTTTTTTCAGGTGCCTTTCAGCCATTCGTAATTCCTCTGCTGAGAATTTCCTTTTTAGATCTGAACCCCATTTTTTGATTGGGTTATTCAAGGTTTTGGGCTCTAGATTCTTGAGCTCTTTATATATCTTAAAGATCAGTCCTCTGTCACTTGTAGGGTTGGTGAAAATCTTTTCCCATTCTGTAGGCTGTTGTTTTGTCCTATAGACAGTGTCTTTGGCTTTACAGAAGCTTCTTAGCTTCAGGAGATCCCACTTATTGATTGTTGGTCTTAGTGTTTGTGCCACTGGTGTTATATTTAGGAAGTGGTCGCCTGTGCCAATTCGTAGAAGTGTATTTCCCACTTTCTTTTCTATCAAGTTCAAAGTGGCTGGGTTTAAGTTGAGGTCTTTGATCCACTTGGATTTGAGTTTTGTGCAGGGCGACAGGCTCGGATCTAATTGCATTTTTCTACACACTTCCATCCAGCTATGCCAACACCATTTGTTAAATACAATATCTTTTTTCCATTGAATGTTTTGGGCCTCTTTGTCAAAGATCAGGTGTTCATAGGTTTTTGGGTTAATGTCTGGATCCTCAATTCTATTCCATTTGTCCACAAGTCTGTTTTGATGCCAGTACCAGGCTGTTTTTATTACTGTAAAAGCTGAACCAGTCTTAAACAAGCCTCTGTTCTGCCTACTTTGTATATGTGTGTCTTTCTTTTATTTGTTTCCCTCCCTTCCTCCCTCCCTCCCCCCTTCCTTCCCTCCCTCCCTCCTTCTCTCCCTCCTTCCCTTTTTTCCTTCCATTATTTCTTTGTTTCTTTTGAAATGGGGCTTGCAATACTATTCAAGGTGGTCTCTAACCTTTGACCCTGTATTATCCTGTGGCTTCAGTCTCCTCAGTGGCTGGGATTATAGGCACACTCAGCTCAGCATTTTGCTTACTCACACAGTAATGTATTTGTTGGCACCTAAAAACACCTGATAGGTATTACTTTGAAAGAAGTGTAGACAGCATGTAGTAGAAAGCCATGACTCTATCAACCTATCTACCTGCCTGTCTGCTTGTATTTCTATCATGTTGAATAATGTCAAAGGCATAATTATGAGGTTTTTAAACAAATGGTTTATTTCATTTTGGGTGTGTGTGTGCACGTGCATTTGTGTGTGTGTGTGTGTGTGTGTGTGTGTGTGTGTGTGTGTGTGTGTATCTCCATGGAGCAACTGTGGTGAGAAGGCAGCTTAAGGGAGTCAATTCTCTCCTTCTACATTTGGATCTTGAGGATCAAACTCAGGTCTTCAGGCTCAGAGGCCAGGGATTTTTCCCCCACTCACTGAGCCATTTCCCTGACCAAAGTTTAAATTTAAACAAATAAAGTGCTTAGTTCAGGCCTTCTCCAAGCTACTCTATGCTACGTATATAGTATATTTATCAAGAAATATGCCCCCTCCCCTTCACTTTCCCCTATTCCCCATTCTCTCACCCCTCCCTTCCTCCCTCATGTCTTCTCTTCTAGTCCCTATTTTCTTTTATTCTCATAAGATTAAAAAATTATTATAGTTTTAATTTTAAAACTAGGAAGTTATAAGAAATAAAACTTTTATCCCAAACCAATAAATTTGGAGTACTGATTAAAAGAATATACTTCTTAGAAAGGACAAAATTCTATGTGACCCGGAATAAAGGTAAAGATGGTGGTACTAATCTAGAGTGGATATTCATCTCTATCCTTTAACGTTATTGGTCAAGAGGGACAAATACGGCCTTCATGCACTGCTTACCCTCTTGTCAATCCGACACTGAGTCTACAACCTGTGATTATCTGCTGGACTCTCTTTTTAATGCTCAGATCTTCTCAAAAGTGATTTACTTGGAGAAAGAGGGGAGAGCATCAGCCACAGTAAGTACATTGGCAAGTTAAGGTAAACAGGGCAAAGAAGAAAATCAAGTTAAGATCATTCTGATGAGTGTTTATGGAACACTTTACCTGCTCCTTCCAGAGTTTTTTTTTTAACAATTTCTGTTAAAAAGTGAATATTGCATTTTCCATTCAGCAACACAGCATTATGATACACAAGCAGAGCCCGTGGGTGAGGTGTCCTTTCAAAGAACTTTACAATCTTTTTCTGCCTGCTGTCAAATCTCATCAAGTCTGTTCTCTGCTCTGCCCACTGTGCTGCTGATTTTATCTGTCAGTGCAAATATGTTAGTAATACTGAAGGACTTTGAACACATGTTGTTGCCACCATGTGCTTTCTGGTTAGTTTTCTTGGTGGTTCTCCAAAGCACTATGTAAACCACACTTTTGTCAGTTTTACCAACAGCTGGACAATTTCAGAACTTTTATGATCAATTCCCAAACACTGGAACCTGGAGCTGGAAACAGAACCCAGGTGATGGGCACACTGTTCTGAGAATCCCAACAGGAAACATTTAGAGCATTCATTGGCTGAGAGCAAATGTATAGCATGCTCTTTTGAACTCTTATTGACTGAAAGCAAACACCTATCAAAATAGTCCAGAGATATGTATAGATATACATTTTTGTAAGCTGTGTATCTTTTTATTATATCTGCCTATCCATGAATGGAACTTCAGAGAAAACAGTGCCGTGAAAAATCAGAGTTGTTAGACCAAGTCTTTAGAAAGTGACTGATCAAATTCTCTGCTCAAATCTCAGATGTCTACTATATGACCAACTTACATCTGATGAGGCCAAGCCTCAAAATATAGATACATAGTATCTGAAAAACAGCCCTTGAGATTGTCCTCTGACAGACACACACATACATGTACACATATAAATAAATAGATACACAGACAGACAGACAGGCAGGCAGGCAGATAGATAGATAGATACATAGATATATAGACAGATAATGGATGAATGAATAAATAAATAAATAAGTTATTTTGCCCACAATAAAGTTAATAGGTTAATATACTATGCAATTAAATTTTTCTCATTAGTAAAGAAATTTTTCAGTTCTTATCTCTGGTTCTTGATTCAGATACTGATAGCCACTGTCCTGCTTCATATAATTGATATCCTGAAGGAAAATAAAGACACAATGCATTATCAAATTCCAGGAGATACAGATGTGCAGGACAAGGCACACTCAACACCAGCAGCCCGCATGACAACATTCATTTTCCCCCATCAGAAAGGACAGCTTCCTTTCTCCTTTAATGTCTTTCATAAATTCGGTCTCTAGGGAACTATAGCTGCTGTTAATTACGCGTATCAAGTCTCTTCTGTGCCAGAGGAAAATTATTCTAATTTTCAAGGTCATAGAAATATCCAAAGGGCCTAGTTTGATAATCCAAAGAATAGTGCTATCACAAAGAAATTAAAGACAGAGTTAGTTATAGAAAACTGTTTACAACTCTACCTACCAAGCAGTGGTGAGTGTGCCATAGTTCGGACACTAAATTCAAACTGCCTAGGACACCCTTGCTAGAGTGGCCTCCCAGGGAACCTGGCCACAAGCTGGAACTCTTCTAGAGAGAGGGATGGGTACTGTGAGGAGAAGGTAAAATTCTCTTAGTGAACAGGCATGTGCTTAGGCAATCATCTCAGTTAAGAGGGGAAAAAAATAGCATGATTGCCTGACAAATTCTAAACAACATTCATCCTATACTTTGTTCCCCAAAACTGATAAATTGAGACCAGTAAAGATGAATGTTCTTTTTGTCAGCTTCTCTACTTCTGGAGGATCTTGAGTTTGGAAGCCCACGTAAGGCAGGATTTTTTGTTTTGTGACTCAAGTTTGCAACAGTGCAAGTCTATCTGCTAGTAACAGCTCAGGGGAATCCAGCCTAGAACGTGTGCCCCTTTCAGCGCAGCTTAGTCAGGACAGCAGGGCTATTTTGGGACTCTAAAATTACCATGTATGAAATAAGCAGTCTTTGGTGATTTCCTGGCACTGGGTAACATCTCTTGACTCTGAAGGAGTTGCAATTTAACATCTTGTCTCAGTCTGGCGCTGAATCCCCACCCCCATCCCTTCTGCAGTCATTATTACTGCTATGTGTGACTTGCAAAGCCTTCTAGAAACCAGAGGCTCTGACATCGAATCGGCACCAGTCCTGATCTCCAGTTCATTCATACAGCGCTCTTATAAGCCGTCTTTACTCTACTCCCCGCCCACCATAGCTACAGATGCAGATGCAGATGCAGACTGAAGCAGGGACCACCCTGCTTGGTGCCTTTCAAGAAGATGCAGTTTAGATAACTAATGCCAAGTTTAACTGACTGTTTCTGAAAGGAAGCATTTGTTTGTGTAAGTCCTCAAGGCCATGGGTATGCATGCAACTAAAACAGCTCAGGTTGAGCATCACTCACTGTGGCTAAGAGGGCAAGCATAGTAAACCAACACCAGGCCTGGGGAAGGAAGGCATGGATCCTGTCTGCCAGTTTCAGGAGAAAGAAGCTGGTGACCAAGATAGCACCATGTGAAGGAAGTGAGCAGAACCCCAAGAGGAAAAGTAGCTAAATCCATAGGTAAAATGCCTCCATGCCCTTGGGGAGTCATCTTAGCTCTCAGTTTTGATTGGAAAGTATGAGTAACCTTAATTCCCAAGAGCAGAAGGCATGGGTCAGCAGCTCTTCACTGAACATTTGACAAAATGGACCTCGAAAACAGAGAGAACACAGATTTCCCCATGAGAGAATTCTAGCTCTTCAGGTGGCCATGAAGCTCCCAATAAGCAAAGGGGGATGAGAAGATACTATTCAAGTTAGCTCCAGGCTTAAGGAACTAGAGAGCTTCCATTTTGTCATCTGAGCTTCACCTGGTGCTGGTTTTCAGGGGGATACCTTTTCCCAGAATGGAGTCCTGGTTGATCTCCAGTACTTGATTCATTTCAAATCTAGGACGGTGGAACACTGATCCAGTACAAGAAAAAGGGCTGCTCTCAGCGCTATACTTCTGCATCTCAAGGCTAAGCCACCAGCAGGAAACAGAGGCTGATTGCTCTTCCCATGGCTCAGATGATGCTGGGCAGAGGGAGGCCCATACTATGGTCATGAATACTGTATGCATTTGAATAGATCTAGGTACTAGTTTTGCAAGTATCATGGCCTCTCATATAACCTACATGTAGCAATTTAGCATTAATAAATCACAAAGATATTTTAGCCACTGCTTTTTCAGCATAGAAGCAATGGTTATCATTGATGGCTTGACTCAGGCATGTCACAGTCTCTCTAGGCATGCTTCTGAAGGAGTTTCCAGAATGGGTCAATTGAGGTATAATGGCCCATTCTAAATGTAGTAGCAATATTCCATGGACTGGGCTCCTGGATTTAAAAGGAGAATGTAAACTGAGCATCAGCATCCATCTTTCCCTGCTTGCTGACTGTAGACACAAAGTAGCCAGCTGCCTGAAATTCCACTGATATAACTGCTGTAGCATGATGGATTGTTGCACTTGAACTGTGAGCCAAAGCAAACCTTTCCTGAATTGCTTTTGTTAGGTAAGTTTTAGAATTTACACAGTGATGTTTTGCAGGGTAGATCAGCAGGCATCTGAACCACCGAGCAGGGAGCCTAATCTTCTGAAAGGCTTCACTGAGTGATGGATGAAGTATACTTTCCAACCCTGTTGAACTTGCAACCCATGAAGCAGCACCTGCCCCCAACAGAGGCGGACATCAGAAATACTCCATGCTGCCATTAGAACTGCTTTGGAAGTGACATCTGTAAGTCTCTTCTGAGGAGACAGGCTGGAAACCCAAGAGCACAATCCAAAGGTTACTGACTAAACACTGGGCCCTGGGACAATAAAATCCCTGATTACTGGCTATACAGTGGGCCCTGTAACCATCAAACCCTGAGATTCTGATGCAGATAAGCAGACAGAAAGGAAAGAAGAAGGCACTAGGATGTTCCTTAGTATACTTTTACCAATCAATAGGGATTCTAGGTTGATGTTGAAATGGTGGGTACAGCTCAGGCTTCCCTCAACTAAAGCTAGACTTAAAAACAGTGTAGAGAATGAGACTGTCCTTAGATCCAAAGCAAATTCTTCTGCTGCAAGTCAAATTATGTTCTAACTTCAGAAATGTTAGACTATTTAGAGGTTTTGTTCTGCCTGAGAATGTGCTCTGTGCTAATGCATGCTTATTATATCACAGATTTAGCATCTTAAGGATTATAAAAGGTGAGAAGCAGTTCCTAACTGGGAAAGAAACTGTTTCCATGACAATAATTTATGTCAGTATGGGCTCAGGACTTCTAATTCAAAAAGACTCACATTGATCTAACCCTAGAAAAGTATAAATTTACAAGCATCATCTCCCACATGGAAATGCACCTAAGTCAGGGGTCAATTTATAAAAAAGAAGAAAATAACAGACCCTTGGTCAATAAGAACTTGGTCATGCAGCCCTTGGACAGGTAGGTTTGGTATACATATTTTCTAGCATATATTGTGAACATTTCCATAAACAGGTTTAATCTTGTCTCTTTAAAACAACCCTTGAATTTAGGTGCTATTTTTATTCTCATTTTAAAAGTAAGGGAATTGGCTACAGAAAACAAAACAAAAACCCACCCACTGTCACCAGCTATTACAGGCTTAATGCAGGAGTTCCTGCCTATCTGGTGTCAAGAGAGACACCACCCTGCACCTGCAGAAGCCCTTCCCTTAGTTATGGCCTAACCTTGAAAACTAGCCCTAGCTGAACCTCGTCTTAGCTCAGACTCATCCCCACAAGCTTGTCTTCAGCATGGACCCTCCTGAACTATCCTAACTTCACTTCCTTTTCCCCAAGTCTTTCTTCACTCTTTTACTTCTTCCACAAACATTTCTGCACTCCTGAGCACTGCTTCTCTTTTTGGAAGTGGCAAAGTCTACTCACGCAAACACCCTTGCCTGCCCCTATGTGCAGGGCAGTCTCCCCTAACAGAGGATTTTGCCTAGATGTAACAGTCACTTCTTCTGGCTCTGTCCTGTGATCATAAATGATCATTTAATGTCAGTCATGACATGTGTTAGTTATCACTGCCATATCTAGTTTGGGAATTTTTTCACCTTCAATTCAGCTCTTAGTTTATTTAGTTGGAGGTCACAGAGGTCAGGGTAGGGGTACTACACGCCATAAATGAATTTTCTCGAAAGAAGCCAAAAATATTCAATAAAGATGAGGATTACTGAACAAACTTCACTGGTAAACAACACAATTAGTTAGCCCCCACTTTCCTCCTAATAGCAAGTTCTAGAAGGAGAAAGCACTGATTAACCTGAGCTCACAACTATAAAATACCACACCAAAATGACATACCTTCTTGTTTAAAGGACCTCTATCACCGAAACAGATATAACAAAGAAAACATACCTCTAGCAACAGTCAAAGTAGAAAGTGAGCAGGCTCTATGGTGGTGTTAGAAGTCAGGTTTCCTTGTTGAAGATAGTATGTACATGGATACATACGCAACAGACGAATGTCAAGCCCTTCTTAATCCAGCTAATTATTGGAGTCACTATCACAGGAATCATTTTAGATATACAAACCCTGGTCTAATCTAGACATTCTGAGAATGACAGAATTCATTTCCATGAATTTGTATTTATTGATACTCAGGCAACTCCATGAAATGCTGGCCCAAATGGACCATTACTGATATACTTAGGATGTCTGACTAAGACAGGTGAGCATCAATAACCAAGAAGGGGTAGGGGAGGTGTATAAGGTTCACTTGTCCCTCTGATAGCAACTAAGAAGGAACATCCTTGGGAAGAAATATGATTTTTGGTGCCAACATCTTTTGAGTCTTCAAGGAGCTTTGAAAAGCATACATCCCAGTGATCCTGTTTCCACTGCCCTGGGATGGGGCCTGAGCTGAGATACTGTGTGAACTGCTAAGTAACTGAAACCCTATGATGGTCTGCCAGTACGGCCACCTGCCTTGATCAGACACACTGACTAGGGGTGATGAGCAGTGTAGTTTAATTCCTTGCCCTCAGACTTCTGAAGTGAAGGTTCCAGCAGAATTATCTTTTGAGACATCTTCCTGGATATCTTCCCACTATGGCTTCATTCTGCTTTCATTTTGTGTGTCTGATTCCAAATTCAATGACTTTTAGTAGCTAGGGTCTAATGATGTATGGCCTCAAATTCACAATCCTGCTGCTCCAGCCTCCAATTGTTGGGGTTTTAGAGTGCCGACCAATATTCCCTTTTCCTCAGGATGTCAGCCACACTTAATCAAGACTCACCATGCCTCATCCTCCCAAGGAACTGGGGTGGCCATGTGTTAGTTCTGACAAGACCTTTTCTTCTAATATGCCAGCTTGCTCTGAGGTTCTAAAGTATAAAAATGCAAGGAACAATGGCTTTTTAGTTTTATATTGTATCAGCAAAATGAGAGTAACATTTCTTCAGACAGAATTTCTTGTAATAGCATCTTTAGGGAAGAAAAGGTCAAGTGCCTTGGAAGCTACCATGAAGCACTCTCTTCTACTGTGTCCATTCCTAGAATGGTGTAGAAAAGTATGCTTAGTGGGAATCCCTGACAATACTCATTGGTATAATAAAAGTGTTTTCTGCCTAGGTGCTTGGTGAGATTTCTCTGGCTGAAAAGACCTGAATTCTGGTCATAGCTTAGCTTTTGTTTCTTTCAGTAATCAAATTTCTATATTGCATTTACTATGAGTAGGACATGAGCTTATATCATAAGCCCTACTTTGGTTAGTTTCACAAACAGCTATTAAATAAAGATGCATTACTCAGTCACACAATGGGGAAAATAAAGCACCAGAAGACAGGAGATGCACCTGAACTATGAGGTTGTCTATTTCCTAAATGTGTGACTTGATTATCTTCTCAGTCAGCTAAGTAGCTGTGCAGAGTAAGTCCACTCTTATTTATTTATTTATTTATTTGTTTGTTTGTTTGTTTGTTTATATTTCCCGGTGCTTGATATCAAGGCGAGGAACTCGTGAACACTAGTTTTCTTCCACTGAGTCATAATGCCTGATTTACCCCCTAGCCCAGGTTATAGTGTAAATTCTCAAAACAGAATTCCTGAGCCAGAAAGGGGAAGGAGAGATTACCTAGAGAGAAAGGGTACTGTTGAGTGAAAGGGAGGAGAAGTGAGCGGTATTATAACTAAATAGAGATACTTTTCTTCTAATTCCAAAGTACTGCATTTACATTCACTCACCTTGTATTATATATTATAAAAAAAGAATTAAAAACTAAAACAAAGCCTACTCTCAAAAAATGGGAAATATTGATATAAAAAATGAAGAACAAACTATTTTTGTTTTTATTTTTATTTTGTGTATTATTCTTGTGCAGCACAGAGCATTATAAAGACAATTTAAGCTTTAACTTGTGCTCAAAGTCCAGTATTTTTGATCAACCAAGTCTTTATTTCTGCTTGCATGCACAAGCAAGATTTTATGACTTAAATATATAGTACTATGCCCAGCAGAAATTCAAGAGACTGGGTTGTGTGTGTTTGTCCACCAGTTGTGATGTTGCCACCCTTTCCTCTTCTGCCCCTGCACCTCTCCTCTCTCAGCGACTTCTTTCTGTGTCATGTATTCTGTCCTGAGGACTTACACTGTTGCCCAGACTAGCTTCAAACTCTCTGTGACACCCCCGACTAAGCCTTGCAAGTGCTGGGATAACAGACCTAAGATGCAGTACTTGCTTTTATTGTCAAAATAGATAAAAACACATAAAATCTTTTTGTAAGTGATAAAAGAATGGATGGTTTGAAAGGTGTTATTGTGATCCTCTCCTCCTCATTGCTACTCTTCTGTCTCCTTCTTCTGCCTGTAACATCAGCATGATGAATTGGAACAGGATCAAAGAAAAGAGCTCAGTGGGAGATTGCCATCTTTCTGTGGAAAAAGATGATTTCTTGCAAAAGCCCTTCAGGAAATATCTCAAAATGACATGTTTAGAACATGCTTCCTGCTGAACCAGCCTTGGTGATTGAAAATTAACTGGGTGATTCTCCTGTGTAAGAGACCATATGGTTACTCATCTTTAGTTTTCAACCTCTTTCTTATGACCAAGTCAAATGCTTAAATCATTTCCAAAGAGTGCAAAAGAACCTGAACATTTCTATGAAAGAGATTTTAAAACTGAACTGTATGAAGCTGTTAGAAGAAAAGGCATGTGCAAAAAAAAAAATTGTTTGGTAGTTCAGCAAGGATTTGATAACACAAAACTGTATGCACTTAGGTTTTTGGGCTACTACTGTCTTAACTCTGCTTCCAAGCAGCTGTGCCAATTTAGGAAAGCTTATATTTAGAAACAATAAACTAAGTAAATGCTCTCTCCTTGCAAAACACTGGTTTGATGGTGGTTTTTGTTTGTTTGTTTGTTAGTTTTTCCCTTAGCTTGGAAGATTTCAAAGTTGTATCTATCTCTAGCTTTCTCAAGATAACACTGTACATAGGTAGGGAACCTGAAAATGTTTCTGGTCTAGACCTTTTACATAGTTGTGGTTATAGATACAAGAGAATCCAAGTAGACATGCATCTAAGGAAAGGCAGTGGGAACAACAAGAAAAATAAGATGTCATGGGACAGGGTAAAAATTTGGGAGTAGAAGTGGATCAGCAAGGAGGAGATTGAATAAGATGGGGAATGAGTAAGAACAAACCATAGTGATATGCATGGAAACCCCACAATTAAACCCATTATCTGTATCCAAAAAAATAAAAATTTTGAATTAGAAAATAAGCAGCCATATATTAAAAATTAATCCTTGGCATCTGGAGCGACTGCCCTATCTCACGTGCATGGTATGTTCATCATTAGGGTGCAGAAGACCCTGTGGTGTATCAGATATTGTTTACTTTCTTATTATGTTTTATTATTATATTTTAATTACTTGCATGTCTATGTGTACAAGCAGGTATGCAAACATGAGTTCATATGCCAAAGACCGTGGAGGCCAGACGTGTTGGCTCCCAATGAACTGTTCACAGGAAGCACTGAGTAGCCTGATGCGGTTTTTGGAAAACAAACAAGTTCTCTGGAAAAGCAATATGTTATTTGAAACACTGAGTCATCTCTCCAGTCCCTCATTTCTTATTTTTAAATCATGTTTATAAACAGGAGAGAGTAGATATTGTGTCTGTTTTAAGGGACACAGAGCTTGGTAAGTCCTATGTTAGTCAGCTAAAAGGAATCAACTATGCAGAATGAGAAAACTGGCTTCTGTGTGTGTGTGTGTGTGTGTGTGTGTGTGTGTGTGTGTGTGTGTGTGTGTGTGTGTTATCCCAGAGATCAACCTGAGTATTAGTTCTCAGTTGTTATCTATCTTGTTTTGTGAGACAGGGTCTCTGATTAGTATCTGGACCTACAGATAAAGCTAGACTGGAGGCCAGTCAGCCAGAGGGATCCTTTGTCTCTGCCTCTGCAGCACTAGGATTTCATGTGCCACCATACTCAACATTTTATGTGAAAATGCAGCTCAGTCCTCATGTTTGCACAGCAAGTGCTTCCTGGTTAAGCTCTAGGACTGGTTTTCATATTACATACAGAAGAGGTGATTCCCATGTGTTCTATAAGAATATGCATGGTGCTTTATTGTCTGATAATGTGAAGATATTGATCTCCTAGGTCCCAGAGTAGTAAGAAGGTTGCTGCACTGAGCCACACAGATGCATGGATATCCGTGTATTAAGAGAGAACCTCAGTCCTTTTAGCCCTTAGCTTTGAAGGAATGTAGGTGTCTGAGCCACATAGCTGCTTCATAAAGAATGCTAGAGCAGGGTATAATGACACATAGAAGAAATCCTAGAATTCCAAGTTCATAGCCTATCTGCACTAGCTAGCCAACTCAAGGCTTACTGAAGCCTCATACTTAATTCAAAGCCAGACTGGGTTTTAGAGGCAATCCCCCATCACAAAAAGAGAATATTTTAGAGATCTTTTGTCTGTAAGAGGGAGCCAATCATTATTTCAATGTTTAGGCTTCCCCCCCCCAAATCTCACAAAACACCTCCTTAGAAAAATTCACAAATCTGGAGCTAGCCTGCTTCTAACCAAACCTGTAAAAAGAGAGGTAGTTCCAGGTAGGCATGAGTTTCTGTGGATCTTTCTGAAGTTCTCTAAGGGCAGGCAGTCAAAAAGCAGGAGTGTGTGTGTGTGTGTGTGTGTGTGTGTGTGTGTGTGTGTGTCTGAGTCTAGACTGTTACGTTGATATCTTGATTGCTGACCTCAGATCACTTAGGTCTGCTGCTGGTCCAGAGACAAAAGGTAAACACTAGTTTTATTATATTTTATATGTGCACTAATTGGCACAAAGTGCTGTTTGTATGTTCAGATCAGTGGGAAGACAGCAGAGTGCTTGGCTCTAACAGACAGAGGCTAGATGAATCAGCCTCTGAGACTAAGGAGTACAGCAGACATATGGTTGAGAACCAACTAGCCCTGGCCTCCTAAACTGGGGAGTCAGCCATAACTCATCTTCACTGCTAAGACCCTTTAAGGAGTATTTATTATCTTCTAGACACAATTTACTCTTCTGATTATTCATTTTTCATTTCTATAAAAAGCAAGATTAAACTGTTTCAACAGCAACTGCTTACATTAATCTTTCAAATATGTGTTCCATGTTAAACTCTTGTCAGGCAAATGGATCTAATTCCTGCCACCCGAACAGCCACAGACAAAAGTAATCCAGCCAGAAATAAAGGAGTTCCAGAATGGAAGGGGCAGTGGGAAAGAGGCACAGACAGGCAGCATACAGCTGCAGTGCAGGATTTAGGGAGTGGATGGGGGAAGAGAAGGATGCTGCAGAGCTCACTTATTAGACCCAGGAAATTTATTCCATTAAGGGTTTAATTTCAAAAGTAATTTAAATTAGCACTTTATTTAACTGTGAAATTAGATTACTCTCTGTTTAACATGCAATGCACTTATGAGCTTAATAAATGACAAGTGCTATAGGAAGAAGACCATATCTCTGAATGCCTATAAATTGTATTTCAGTATCTATGAGATTGTCAACAACTGTCTCATTTTACAAGATGGGAGCTGCAGTCAGAGAGGGCTTGAGGGAACAGCCCGAAGTGACATGGTTTGCAACAACACTACAGAAAGAAATAGGGCCCTGGAGAAGCACGTCTGCATATTTGGAGAGCTTAGTGGTTAGAAGTAGTTATTTCTACCCTTAGTGAAATGCTTAACCCTTTTCCACTTCCCTTCCTATTTAATGTCTCCTTGTAATCAATTCTGCAACTTTCAAAGTAAAGATGAATTTATTTTCTGCCTTCTGAAAACATTACTTCAATAAATAAGATATTGTCTGTTAAATTCACTGGAGATGAGAAATGCACTGAATAAACAAGCACATCTACTACTCTTTCCTTGAGATCAATCTACTTTAGGAATGCCAGCAAGCAAATTAGCCAAGTGCAAGAACAGAACACTGAGAGACTGAGCCATAGAGCAATGTCAGAAAACTGTTGTGGCATGAATGGAAGCATAGAAGAGTGCTTCCTCTGTAGTTTACTCTGCAGTGTGTCTCAGGACTACAGCTGGTACATAGGTAGCAAGGCCACAGAGAACAAGAAACAGGCTATCAAAGTATACCTGTCAGAATCGGGGAAACTCAGAGGGCAAAACTGTGCTGATGGGATCCCAGGCAGGTGCAGATATGTCCTGGAGCAGTGCCCAATAGGCCCTAAAGCATTGCAGATAGACTCCAGAGCAGTGCAGACAGACCCCAGAGCAGTGCAGATAGACCCCAGAGCAGTGCAGATAGACCCCAGAGCAGTGCAGATAGACC